>JAHRHZ010000014.1:68965645-69021980 GCA_024137785.1 Ginglymostoma cirratum
GCAGGCCAAGCAGCATCAGAGGAGCAGGAAAGCTGACGTTTGGGTCTTGACCCTTCTTCAGAAAAAAAAAGGGTCTAGGCCCGAAACGTCAGCCTTCCTGCTCCTCTGATGCTGCTTGGCCTGCTGTGTTCATCCAGCCCTACATCTTGTTATCTCAGATTCTCTAGCACCGGCAGTTCCTACTACCTCTAAAAACTTTTTGTGTAAGTTGAAGTTAAACAGGCCAGTGTCTTCAAATAAAATTGTCTGACAATTTTCGTTTTGTTTAAAAATACATGATGATTTACATCAGTCACAAAGAAATACGTAAGCTTCTTTGAATGTTTGCTAATACTTGTCTTGAAAACCACCTGAAAGAGATAATCTATGTTTATTTATTTGAACAAAGGATTTTTTAAACTTTGCAAAATTCATTAACAGCCAATTAAATGACTTTAGGGTTATAGGATTTATTAATAACTTATGTCTCTGTTAGTGGCCACTGTAGAGCAAAATCTAAAGTACAAACCAAAATCATAGCCCCTATTTGTCAGCCAGCAATGAGACAGTGGAGCAGGGAGGGTCAGAACAGAACAGATGTAAAATCAGGTTGAGCCAAATTGATGTGTTTTTTTTTCCATTTTAATATTCAGCAGCTAGACCGACTGAGAGATGATTGGGTACAGAGATCGTAGAGGGAGAAGTCATCCGGGCAGGCTGGGGGATTGTGGGGATAAGGGGGTTGGAAAGCTTTCCTTCGCTGCTACTTTTCCTGAGCCCTGGGAAATCCAGCCAAAAGTACTTGCGTTTGTGAGGGTTGTAGCCTCGTAAAAGCTATTTAAATTATAGACGCGCCTCTGGAAAGCAGTTGGCTGCCAATCCCAAGCCTACTTCCGTTAAAATTGGAAGTGGATGCATTTTTGAAATTTTTATCACCTTGTGGGAGAGTTAAAATTCCTTCTACGTGTCATTTGGAATTTGAAAGAGTACATTAGATGAATGTATCAAGTCAAGACTCTTCATTAGAATATCCTGGTATGTTTCAAGCCTTGTAAAAATTGTTGCTTCAGTCCTTTGCTGTTTGAAGAAATCATGCTTTTCTATCCTGAGTCTTGTGATGCTGACATTTTTTTAAATCAATGGTTTTAGATCAAACGCTGGTCAATTCAATTTAAAGAGGGTTGTCAGAAAGGAATCTTGAACTGTCAAATTAATCACACTGGGTATTTGAAGTGTCTGACAGCAGTTGTCTAACACCTGTTCCTTGAGAAGCTCCATGTCCTTATTTGGTAAACTATTGAAGATTGAAGAAGGCCCCAACAATATAGACTGGAGGCTTCAAATTGTTAAGTGACTGCTGTATTTTTAACTCAATATGCTACTTTACGTTGTTGATGTTCTTTTTTCATTGAGCTTTTAATAGTAAACTCATTTTATTCAACATGGCAATACTTTGAAGTTTGAGAATCATAACAAAAATTTTAATATATCAAGTACATTTTTGAAAGTTTGATTTCAACATACTTTTAAACTCTTGTTTGTTTTCTTCCAAACCAATTTTACAAACTATTTAGACTTCACTTCCTGGTTTTAAGAGACATAAATAAATTTTCAATCCATATGAGTGACAGTGGAATGTCTTCTGGCCGATATCTGAGCCTGAGTATTACTGGTATGTTCCCTGAAAGACAAATGCTGGCAGTGTTGTTTTTGTTATGTAGGAGAAAATAACTGCAGATGTTGGAATCTGTACTGAAAACAAGAAATGCTGATGAACGGTCATCGAGACTCAACATTAGCTTGCTTTCTCTCCATGGATGTTGCGTGAGCCACTGTGATCTGCAGTATTTTTTGTTTTTGTTATGTTTTCTTTGTTCATTCATGGGACGTGGACATCCCTGGCTAGGTGAGCATTATTCCCCATCCCAGAGGGCAGTTAAGAGTCAACCACATTGCTGTGGGTCTGGAGTCACATGTAGGCCAGACCAGGTAAGGATGGCAGTTTCCTTCCCTAAAGGAAATTGGTGAATCAGATGAGATTTTCCAACAACGGATTCATAGTCCTCATTAGACTTTTATTCCAGATTTGGACCTGGGTCCCCAGAACATTACCAGCATCTCTGGATTAACAGTCCTGCGATAATGCCACTAGGCCATCACCTAGTGTCCATTAGTATCCAAGTTTTCTGTTTGTGTACTGAAGTAGTCAGGGATGTGCATTATTTTTCATCACCTCTTGTCATTTCATTTTTTCCAGAATTGTGAAAGAAAAGATCTTTCAAAGAAGTGCAAAGTGTCTTTCTTTTTCACCACCTCTCCACTTCCTCTTTTGAAAATTATTCTTGTATACTTTTGATTCATAATGTTACTAATACTGAATTATTTAGGTTGAAAAACAGTGCACATAATGGGCCTTTTCAGGAACGTCTGTACAGATTTTCAAATAGAATCAAACCATGTTTTATTAGATTTCACTAAATAAATAACAGCATGTGAACAATGCCTGTCACAATTGAGGTGTAAAATGCCTGGCAACTAGGAACAAGGTTAAGGATCACATATGATTTGTTGATTCGCGTTGCTGTCTTTAATTCCATGAAAATCATTTTTGTGCTCAACCATCTGTAATTATTTACAACATCATTACATTTGCATATGTATTCCGGAACATCAACTTTCACAATTGTTAGTGCATGTATCACTTTAAAAAATGTAACCATTGGTAATAGGTGTTAATCACCCTCTTCCATAAGGAAAGATGAACATTTATATGGCACTTTTTAAGACCAATGCACGGCTCAAAGTGCTTTACAGCCAATGAAATACTTTTGAATTAGAGACATTATTATAATGTAGGAAATGTGACAGCTAATTTGTACAACAAGAAGTTCTCATAGATAACAAAGTGATAATGACCAGAAAGTAAATAATTATAGAAGTGGAGTTGCATTCGTTCAAGTTGTGGCCATGGTTAGAAATGTAAAAGAAGTTTTATTTAATTTTTGACACGTTTTTCTGTTTCTTAATCCAATCCTTTTTTCTCCATCTTTCTCTCTCTAACTGAGGAATTGGGCATTTAGCTAATGAGACGACAAGCAAACTGTCTTGTTCCACCAAAATCTGCTTTCTTCTTTTTGCAGTGCAGAAACATTGTGAAAGACTTCACATGGAATGAATTTAATAGAGCAGTTAGTTTTTTTTTCTGTGAATAATCTGTTGGAATGATCCTGTGCCTACATTTTTTTTAATTCACCGTTGGGACATGGACATAGCTGGCTGGTGATGGCGATGACGATTAACCATCCCTCGTTGCTGTTGAGAAGGTAGTGGTGAGCCGCTTTCTTGAACTGCTGTAGTCCATGTGCTCTACGTAGATCCACAATTCTGTTAAGGAAGGAATATATGACCATAAGACGTTAAGACCATAAGTCATAGGAGCAGAAATTAGGCCATTCAGCCCATCAAATCTGCTCTGCCATTCAATCATGGCTGATAAGTTCCTCAAACCCATTCTCCGGCTTTCTCCCCGTAACCCTTGATCCCCTTGATAATCAAGAGCCTATCTTAAACGTACTCAATGACCTGGCCTCCACAGCCTTCTGTGGCAGTGAATTCCATAGATTCACCACTCTCTGGCTGAAGATGATTCTCCTTATCACCATTCTAAAAGGTCTTCCCTTTGCTCTAAGGCTGTGCCTTCAGGTCCTAGTCTCTCCTACCAATGGAAACTTTAGTAATGTTGTTAAAAGGTGTTGTTTTTGGTAGAGCAGGTGAATGGTTTAATAATTTCAACAACATTTCCTTCTCTGTCATTTTAACGCTGTGTTAACCTGTTTCTTACCGCTTTGTACTGAAGCTTTTTTAATATCGAGGCACCTAAGATGGCACCATGTTTGGCGGTATTCTACACTTTTCACTGTACTCCTTTACTTCTGTACTTGAGTACACATCACAATAAAATCTAAAAGTCTAAAATATAAATCTTATTTTAAACTGGCTACAACTAACCCAAAAGTAGAGGAGGGTTTATTGGCGAAAGTCTGCAGATGATGATTTCTGGATTTAGAGGGCAGAGTTAATGAGGTAACGTTGTTCATTGTGGGATGTTACTCTCTGGATGAGGATTAACTTGAACCAGGTCTTTTTTGTGTATAAACTTCCCATGGGACTTGAGAGTTTGAATGTAGTTAAGTACTGTCATGGGCTGAATTAGAGGACTAGTGCAGCCAATTTACTACGAAGGGTATCAAAAAAGATGCTGAGGGCTTTTGTGGCACAGGGTAGTATCCTTATCTTTGACCCAGGAGGCCTGGGTTCAAGTCCCAACTGTTCCAGAGGTGTGCAGTAACATCTCTGAGCAGATTGATTAGAAAATAGGTTAATTTTTTTTCCCAAAGAAGCTGGTTACACAGTGAAGGCCTGGTTACACAGTGAAGGCCTGGTTACACAGTAAAGGCCTGTCTTTAACTCTGTAAGTGAATGGGAATCTCACTTTTAGCAAAAAGTAGTAGATGGATTTGCAGAACAGATTACCAGCAATAGTGGTAGAAAGAAAATCACAACACTGGAACAGCAACCTGTGGCATTAGATAATAGAAAATATTTCAATTCTTTTACTGAGAGCCACACACCTTAAGATAAACTGCAGAGTTTTTTTCATGGATTAGAGTATTGCTGGAAATGGCAAGATTTGTTGCTGATCTCTCATTGCCTTGGAAAGGTAGTGTTGAGCTACCTCTTTAAATGCTGCAGTCCATGTGGTGTAATTCAACCCACAGTGCTGAAAGAGATGTTTCAGAGCCCAGTGACAGTGAAGGTGTGTGGCTTGGAGGGGAGCTTGCTCATGGTGATGTTTCTATTTCTCTGCTGTCCTTATCCTTTAAGGTCGTTGAGAATTTGCGAGGTGCTGTTGAAAGAGACTTGATGGGTCTGTTATAAACTCAATTAAAATCAATAGCTTTTAAAAAGAGATTTAAATTGCAAATTCTTAGCTGAAAGAATGACACAACAAGACTGTTTGTTTCAAAACTCGCACTGCAACAGTTGCTGAAGTATTTTGTTTTTGTAAGCAATTCGTACGTTAAAACACCGGGACTTGCCAAACATCCCACTCCCAATGGAATTACAGTCCTTGTAACTAACAGGCCGCATTGACTCTCAGCTTCTAGTGGCTTCCCCTATCTCCCTTCCGTTACGTAGTAATAACGTCACATGGCCATCACGAGACACTTTCCACAGTTTTCAGAGTTTCATAAATCCAAAACCAGCAGTAAAGCCTGACATATGTCAGAACAAATTACCAGGAATCTGTAAACCGGGTGCAGTTAGAGATATTCTGAACCTGGCTGTGGTGATTCACAAAATCAGGCAGCTTTCTCTCTCTGGCAGCATCTGTGAAGGGAAAAACAGAGTTAACGTTTCGGGTCCAGTGGCCCTTCCTCAGAACTGAGTTCCAGTTCTGAGGAAGGGTCATTGGACCCGGAACGTTAACTCTGATTTTTCCCTCACAGATGCTGCCAGACCTGCTGAGCTTCTCCAGCAACTTTGGTTTTGTTCCTGATTTACAGCATCCGCAGTTCTTTCAGTTTTTATTTAGCTTTCTCTCTCTGCTGGCTGTCTGCTATTCGTTTACTTGCAAGGAGGCCTGTAACCTGATCTCAAAAATGGCTTCCTTTGCACTCTTTCCTCATGGCAACATTAAACATTAATCTTTCATCCAGGTAGAACTGTTGATTAACCGGTCTCAACAGCAACTCTCCTCCAAATTAGAAATGTAATTGGACATGGTACAGTGCAACTGTTTGCAACCCTATCTACGCTATCTGTTCTTCTTTATGGACTTGAGGGTTAACTTACTAAAGTCAGACTTCCACCACTGTCTTTCAACATAAATACCTTGAACCTGCTTCTGAGTAAATCAATGTCAGCCTTCCTTTCGATCTGGAATGATCAAATCATCCAGGTAGACTGCCCAACAGGTTACGTTATCACCTGAATTTACCCTAAATGTAAAGCTGACGATGGTTTGGTTTAAGGCACGACTTGGAGGAATTGCTGTAACAATTTCCTTGGACTGAAATGATTGACCTCCAACAACCATGACAATCTTTTTTTGTGCCGTGTATGACTCCAAACAGTAAAGAGGTATCCCGTTTCCCATTGACTCTAAAGTCATATTGAAGGGATACAACATTCCCAAGAATGATGATTTTGACTTTTGAGTCACCGAAAGGTATGATTGTGTGAGAATGATTTTTTGACTCATCATTGGGACAACCCCACTAATGTTGGCATATGCTCCCAGATGAAAGGAGGATTTTACAGAGTTAACAAGGTTGTGTGTGCCATTGTTGATTCTGGTTTCTAGGGCAATGCTGCATGGCCTGTAAGGGTTTTTTCAAAAAAAAGTTTAATTCCATATTTCTATTAATAAAATTTAAATATCACCAGCTGTCATGGTGAGATTTGAACTCTAGTCCACAAAGCATTAAAACAAGTTCAAATACTGTGGAGTCTGGAAATCTGAAATAAAACCAAAGTGCTGGAGAAATCCACTTTTGTAGAGCAAAGTGTCTAACATATTGAGTCCAATCTAGTCTCGAAGACCTTGAGTTATATTGAACTTAACTATATCACAGAGCATTAACCTGGGTCTCTGGGTTACCAATTTGGTGGTATTACTGCAATGACACCATTTCTGCGTTATCCACTGATGACAGGTCAGATAACACCTTGATGATAGCCTCACTTTGCCCAATGCTCATACATCTTTTTGGGCTATCTACCTCTATCTTCTTGGTCTCCTTGGGATAGAGCAATGATATTTAGTGACTTCTTCCTGCATTTTAAGATGATAACCTTGTCCTGCAAAATGGGATGAAAGTATGAAAGACATTACTTAAAAACATCAAACTGTTTTTATGAAACATGAAAGTATGAAAGACATTACTTAAAAACATCAAACTGGAAACTTTTTTGTGTGCTGTGGCTAAGGTTTCTTCAGAAGGTTAGGATGGACTCAATGAGCCAAATGGCCTGCTCCCACACTGTAGGGTTCTATGATTCAGGGTAACCTCAGCTGATCCGCAAATTGAACTCATGCTGGTTGCTTCCCTTCACATTGCAAATGAACCATCCAGCCAACTGAACTAACTGCCCTTCCTTTAGCTATTTAAGAATTCTTGCTATTCTTTTTAAGCTCTGTTAATGACATAGAACAATGGTATGGCATGCCAATCAGAAAACAAATCAAAGGATTATAATGGATTAATCTATGAATTGTCAGCATTAATGAAGAATAGCATCTGAATTGTTGATGCGTGAGGCTCAGAGCCCGTGCAGAATGCTTTTTGAAGGTCTGTCCAACTAGAATGATATTAATGTTCAAGAAGTGAACAATGAAGATGATCCTCGCTCTCAAATATTGATGCTATGAGGTAAAGATAAGCAATTTGGGCTACTTTTCTGGAGAAAAAAACCTGGTATCACCAAATTGATATTTTTTGAAATTATTGTTTACTGTTGTCCTGATTCCAATCATATTTTTGAAAGAAATGCTCCTCTCTTTGAGGCGATGAGAGCTGTTTTTCTGCAATCTGATGACTATTGGTTCATTACTAAACAGATTAGAATATGGTTTATTGTTATTGACTCATGAATATGACATTGCTGGCAAAACCAGTATTCACTGGCCATGCCTCATTTCCCTTGAGTAAACAATATTGCTGTGTGTGGGGAGTAAACCAGACCAAGCAAGGATGAGAGATTTTCTTCCCTAAAGGACATTAGTGGATCAGATGAATTTTTGACAACAGTCAGTGGTATTGACCATGAAAATATTATTGAGACCAGCTTTCAATTCCACTCATTTTTAATTAATTGAATTTGAATTCCACCTGATTTTAGGATTTGAATTGATATCCCGAGGGTGTTAACATGAGATGCTTGTCTGCTGGTTCAGCGACTTCAACACTGTGGCACATCGCTCCACTATCAAATATACACTAGTGTGTTTTAAAAAATATGTTAAGTAATTGAATATCTTCAATGCCTCTAATATATTCATGTAACTTTATTTTCACTTCATTCACAAATGTTTTGTCCACCATACTGATAATCTTTTGAGTGCGGCATTGGCCAAACATTTGCCAGTATGTAAAACTTTCTGTAGCTAATAGGAATTCATTGCATTTTGTTTCTGGGCACAATTGTATGTGATATCAATATTGATTCTAATGTTCGCAATGTGTATATATTAACTTCTTTGCATGTGTGCCTGCAGCTGGTAAGATAGTGCTAGGAAAAATAATGGACTCCTTACTAGAGAAGATCATAGAAGAAAATCCAAAAATTGGAAATATAATAACGAAAAGGCATCATGAATTTCAAAAGGGAGAATCTTGTTTCACCACACTTACTGAGCAGACAATGGATTATGCAGTAAATGTACTTCATCTAGATTTACAAAAGGCCTTTTATAAGGTTCCCTTTAAAGACTAATGAATAAAATCAGAGAATGGGGTTTCTGGGGCCAAGTAGCAATATGGATTGCTAGCTGGGTTAATTTTGACTTTGGAAGCAACCACACAATTACTAAATTTGTGAATATGAGATTGTTGATACTGAGGAGAACCGCAATAAATTACAAGAATACCATTAATCAATTTGAAAAACGGGCAAATAATTGGTAAGTGAAGTTTAAGACCTGTAAATGTAAGGTGGCAAATTTTGGCAGGAAGAGTAGGAAAGTCATTCGTTATTAGAAAAGTGCAAATCTGGTTGGGGGAGGAACAAAAGGATCACCAATCACGAAAATTTACATCACAAGGCCATAAATAAAGCAAACTGAGCACTAGGTTGTATAACTAGGTGGTTAGAATTTTTTACAAATAAGGAAATTATATTAAATTTGTATCAAAGCTTGCTTAAAACATGCTTCTGTGTCTCAGGTCTGGTTCCATTTCATGAAAAGGATATAGAGGCACTGAAGTGGGTACAGAGAAAACTCTCAAGGATGATACCAGGAATGCATGAGCTTACATAGCAGGAAATGATTGACAGTCTGCATTTCTTTTCTCTTGGGGGAGAAAAGGAGCATTGTAAGTGAGGTATTGAAATTATGAAAGGTTTGGAAGGAGTAGCTAAAGGAAGAACTTTTCTTCTTGTTGGGAAGAACATAACTAGATACTACTAATATAACTATTGCCCAGAAATACAATAGAGAATTCAGAAGAAACTTATTTATCCAAATAATTCTGAGAATGTGGAACTTTCAATCGATGGGAATGGTTGAGCGTAATAATACAGATGCTGTCAGAAGAGGCTAGACTTGCATATGAGGAAGAAGGGAACAGAGAGTTACTATGATAGATTGAGATGCAAGAAGACAGAAGGAAGCCAGATATTAGTATGGCCTGGTTGGACTGAATGTGTCTGCAAATACGCAAATATCTTGGATGAAGTAATTCACCCCATAGATTTATTTGTGCGTATGTGTGTGTCTGTGTGTCTGTGTGTCTGTGTCTGTCTGTCTGTCTGTGAGAGTTTATAGTGTGGCAGGATCACCTGTAGTACGACATGAACCAAAGATCACGGTAGAGGCTTTCCTCATGGGTATGGAACTTGGCTATCAGCCTCTGCTCAGTGATACTGCATTGTTGTGTATCTCGAAGCCTGCCTTGGAGGATGCTTACCCAAAGATCGGAGGCTGAATGTCTTTGACCACTGAAGTCTTCCCCCACTGGGAGAGAACATTCCTGTCTGGCAATTGTTGCATAGTGTCCATTCATCCATTGTCATAGCGTCTGCATGGTATCACCAATATACCATGTCTCGGGGCACCCTTGCCTGCAGCGAATGAGATAGACAATGTTGGCTGGATCACATGAGTGTCGGGTGGTGTTCCCTCATATGATGGTAATGTCCATGTTGTTGATCTGACATGTCTCGCGGAGGTTGCTATGGTGGTCAGCGAGCCATTTTTAGGTTTGTTACCTTTCTGCTCATAAATTCTGTGTCAGTATACTTCCTTTTCCACACTACACCTGAGGAAGGAGCAGAGCTCAGAAAACCAGTGGTTTCAAATAAACCTGTTGGACTATGACCTGGTGTCATCTGATTTTTGACCTTGTCCACCTCAGTCCAAAACCAGCACTTCCACATCTAATTGATACTTTAATGTTCTGTCTGAGTGACACCTTTATAACATTGTAGGTACAGCAAACTTTAAAAAAAAATACATATGGATGTTTGCTGTCTCTTAATTGTCCCCCCATTTTCTTTGTAATGTATATATTGTATATTGGGTGACTGGGTTTGGAAGGGGTATGAGAGGACATTGAGTTGGCCTGAACAGTATCAGAAGCTGGTTGAGATAGTTGGCATGGACAGCATAACGGGTCCTGGAGAATGATTGGCATGTATTAGAGCATGGAAGGAACATGGCTAAGTCCTGGCTTAGGTTACTTGCCTTTTAAACTAAAAACCAAAAGAACTGTGGATGCTATAAATCAGGAACAAAAACAGCAGTTACTGGAAAAGGAAGGGTCACTGGATCTGAAACATTAACTCCGATTTTTCTTCACAGATGCTGCCAGACCTGCTGAGCTTTGCCAGCAACTTCTGTTTTTGTTCCCTTTTAAACTTAATTTTTCAAAAGTTTTAGAATCTTTACTACAATTTCTGACATTACTGAAGGGGTGAATCTGAATGCCATTGAAAAGTCAGCCTGACTCCATGAAACTTTCAGGGCTTTTGAGGATGCCTGTCCCTATAATGGAGCTGGACATGTTAAGCGTGGAGGGTGTGGGCTCCCTATTATAGTGTAAAATAGGGGCCAGCAGGACTCAGGGTGGGAATCCCAGTATCAGGTCCCACCTATGTTCTGTCCACAAAAAATAACCCCAAACTTTCAGTCACCTGCCTGTTCCACACAGCGCTATGTTCCCACACCAACATTTCTGTCGTAGGCCAGCTGCAGCATTCCAGGGTGCGTCAGCATAAGCTCAAAAACCAGCATCTTGTTTTCTGCTTGGGGACTCTGCAGCTTCTGGGACTGAACATTGAATTCAATAATGTTAGAGCCTGATACCATCCTTCTATGTTTTTTACCCAGCCCACATTGGTCCTGTTATGACATGGGCTGATTTTGGTACAGTCCATCCATTCTTATGCCTATTATCACATCATATGATTTGCTTTCAGCACAGACTACACATTCTCTACTGCCGTCAGCTGTCATTATCACTTATTCAGCTTCTTGTCTGTCCTGGCCTGCCATCCATCATCCCCTCATTTACCTACCCCTTTCATATCTCACTTTTTCTCATCAGGAAACTTGGTAATTACACTCCTCCTTACATTTAAGTCATTAGTAGAAAGCTGAAAGTATTGTTCCCTGTGTATGGCTGTTATCACAACCTCCTAACCCACGAAAATTCTCTTCATTCCTACTTTGTTTCCTGTCCATTAACCAATCCTCAATCCAATTTAATACATCACCTTCAGTCCCAACTGTTCTCTAGAAAAAGAACAAAGGTCTTCAGTCTGAAATACTGAAAACAAACCTAGAATTTAAAATTTAACATTGCATTCTCTTGAGTTGATTCCTTAATATGAGTGGCTACAAATTCTTGGGTGCATTAAGTTTATCAAAGCTGTAATCTCTATTTCCCTGGGACTGTGCTGGTGGTATAAACCCCACGGAGATGTTGTGGCTACAAGCTCAGATATGGGTCAAGGAGAAGTTTTCATTGTTGCCTGCTACAGAGTAATGGATGGGCAACATCAGCAATCAATATATCTTTGGTATCCTCTGTTGAGTATTAAAAAATCTACTGGGAGACTTTTCTGTTATTATGACAGAATAATATAAGCTTATAAAAATAAATATTAACAGAATCTTGGGTAACAAGTGTCTCATTAATTGTATAATTTTGAATAGTTATGAAGCTCAACCTTTGGCTTTTAGCATTTTGACATTTTGATAAGTTTCGGCCATCAAATATAGTCAACATTTTAAGGTCAGGGGCTAAATGAGACATTAACTCCATGTATATTTATTTGAGTTATCACAATTTGATGGTTATCCACTGATGAATGATTGAAGAGGACAGGGGAAAGGAGTTTTGAATCCCAGTCTTTAATTACTGGGACAAATGGATAAATGACTTCAATGAATTCTACTTATAATAACCTATAATATTAAAGTGAAGTGAGACTGATATAAACATGCGCCCTCATTGAATCCATTTGTTTTATTTTTCACAACTGAGACCTAAATTTCACCTCTAAGGAAAGAAAAGATTGGACACATTCAGCCATCGACAGGAAATTTGATTCTGCCCATTGCTATTTTTAGATAGAAGATAAACAGTTTATTCTGGGAACAGCAAAATTGCCAAATATATTCAAAAAGCTGATTTCATCTCAAAAACAATCCAAAACAGTTTTTGTTCTGTTGACACAAATTCCAATGCTCTGTTGGTCTTTTATTGATAATATTGTTTTCATTCAATAATTCACATGATGTTGATACTGAATAATCCAAGAAGCCAACATGCCCAAAGTAAATCGATTCTTTTGGAATCAGTTTAAAAATGTCAATGTCTATTAAATTTATGGTTTATTTCTTCTGAAATTTTTTCTTCTCCCCATTGACTCAGAAAGCTTTGATAGACTTTTGTCTTGGAAGCTCAAGTGGCCTTTATTCATATGGGAGTCTTAAAAATGAGCATGGGAAGACTGTTTACCCAAATAAGCATCGCAGCCAAATTCAAAAATGCACATTTGCAATTGGTTAACTTTCCTTTCCTTTTCCTTACCTTACGTTATTCTATCCTGTCCTATCCAACACTTTGTGGGCAGTTACAGTTAGTTCACCTGAGGTTAACTCTGAATAACATAAAGAGCCCATCACATTTGAATTTATTGTCTCAGGATTTAGTTGAGCCAGTTAAATTTGGGTCACGGTGGACCTCAACAATTAGCCATTTCTTTTAAGAAGGAAACAATAGCAGTACTTATGAGCACTTTCTAGGAAGAAGTAAATGCTAAGCAATAAGTGAGGCAAGACTGAAGCCACAGTTTGAAAACGTTTAGGAGGCTTTTGAAGGCAGAGATAACACAGACTGAAGGTAAAAGAATTCTACTTGAGGGTTGATCTACAATGATGAAATCACTAAGTAAAGGTGAGAAATGGAATATAGTACCAGTTGCCAAGATGTGGACAACATTCAACTTGTATGGATAAAAAGCAAGCAACATTTGTGCCTCACAAGTGACAGGCATTGATCGTGTCCTATAAGAGAGAATTCCTATTTGATTTTCATCAGCGTAGCCATCAGTGAATTTGTCACATCAATATCATTGACCAGAACCTGAACTGGAATAGCCACATAAATGGTATTAAAAGAACGGTGTCAGACACTGGAAACTTTACGATGAGTAGTTTACCTTTGGACTCCCCAAAGTCTGACCACCATCTACAGGACACAAGTCAGGAGTATGACAGAATACTGTGTTCTTGCTTGATTGTGTATGACTCTAACATTACTTGAAAAGCTCAACAACAGGAACAGAGCCATCTGTTTGATCGGCATCCCATCCACAGCCTTACCTATTTACTCTCCCCACCAACAGTGCATAGTACCAGCAGTGTGTACCATCTGCAGGATGCACAGCAGTAACTTGCCTGCTTCAACTATACCTTCCAAACCCACTGATCCGACCACTTCATAAAACGAGGATGGCAAATGTGTTGGCATACAACCATTTTCGAATTCCCCTTCAAATCTCACTCACGCTGACTTGATACAATGACTGGGTTTTACAGCCATTCACATAGTGGGTTGACAGGTGAGGAGGGCTATAAAATGCCAAGGGTGTCATGCCCATTATTCACCACACTGAAATCTTACCATGGAAAATGGAACCATTGGTTGGCCCAAACATCTGTAGTCCAATTGAGACCCTTGTGTCATCAATTAATGATAACCTAAGGTCTACATCCTGCCACTGCTAGGACTGTACCAACCAAGGGTGATATCCACAACAAGGATCCAACCTGGAAAGTTTTCACGTGTATGTGTTGGTGACGTGAAAAGATGTTGCCTCCTTTAATGGCACCCTGATCCCATCAGAGGCCTTTCACCATCACATCTTCTCTTCCAGTCTTTCACCAGCTGTCCAATCTACTGCCTAATTTTTCTGTTGCAGCACCCCCCCCCACCACACTGCTCACCAGAATCACTCATTCTGCCAAAGTTGAGACGCCAGTTTTATCTCCAGTGCATGTGCTTTCTGAAGGCCTTGTTGTAGGGCCAGCAGTTACCACTGTTCCTGATGGTGTTTAGAGTACATAGACTTGTTGCCCCCTATATAGTGTTCTGAGATGAGATGCCTTGTGTCTGAAGGGCACAAAATGGTTGTGGGTCAAGCAGCCCAATTGGAGGCAAGCTCAGGCCATAAAGTGACCTATGGGGATGGAACCGATTCTTCCAACATCAAATCTATCTCGGTATTTGCTGGCTTCATATCCTGGAACATCTCCCTCACACCACTGATCATCTATCTAAACCACATCCAAGGTAGTTGTTCAAAAAGGCAGCTCACCACCAACTTCTTACGGGTAATAAATGAATAAATTGAAAAGAAGATCTGGATATATTCTGTGGGGAGAAATTGTGCAGGGATTTGAACTATAGTTAAGGACTTTGAATTTCAAATAAAAGGCTTGGAGAGCTGTGATGTTTTGGGGCAGTATTGAAATGATAGGTACACAGAACTTTGTTTGTGAGACACAGAGAGCTGGCAGGAGAGTCAGAGCTCACACATTTGACCTCCAATCTGCAGTGATCTAGAAAGAAGACCAGATTCAAAAGTGAACACTTTGTTTAAGAGTTGCAATAGTCAAAACAGTGTACCTGGCGAAGTCGCTCAGAAAATTTGACATTAAAAAGACAGTTGTCAAATTCATTTAAAAAAAAATTTGTTATAATTCCTTCCTGAAATCTCCCAGGCAGTTGTGTGAGATGACCCGGTGGATTGTTAGCAGTTAATGCCCTGTAGTATGTTCAGTCATATAGATGTCAATGTTCACAGAGTGAACATGTGTTCACTAATGTATTCTGAGTCAGTCATTGTGGAAAATAGTGCTGCAATTAGCCATACAGCACTCTTGGGATTTTGGGCAGGGGTAGGCTGATTCAGGTGGTGAGAGTGGTGATATGGAGGCACGGTCAGATGGCTTCCCTCTGCTGAAAATTGAAGAGCAGGATCTATCTGGGCTGGTTCCATGGTCAGATTGTAGTCACATTCCCTTTTCCAGTTCCCAGCTGCACAATGTCCTCATTAGGTGAGGCACCAAGGCCGAAAGAAGTCAACATTGAAAGGGACAAACAGACATGTTGGTGTTAATTGGGTGGAGATATTTATTGTCACGCAGATATCCAGATTACAAACAGTGCAAAAATATGATGCTGTATTTGGTGTTTTCAGTAGATGCAAATCCTACATTATGTGACGATTGTGGCTTGACTGCTTCTAGAATTTGGCTATAGTAGTTTTTTTTTAAAATCTATTTTAGTTGAGGATAATTGTGTTCATGAACTAAAAATATAATCAGGCACTGTCAACGATGACTAAAGAATGAGTCCGACACTGTCATCAACGTTCATGTTGCTTTGCCAGTCAGAGAAACACAACATGATGATCAGACGCACAATTGCTCAAACAATTGCTTCTGTCAACCTTTCCATGTGCCGTCAGCCGCCGGCTGGGAACCAATAACTGGGTCTACAGTAAAAGGAGGAAGTGGCAGCGATACTGAGGGGAGCGATGTAGAAGAGCCGCTTCCAAGTTAGCTCCAGCACGCTATTGCAATCTGGAAAAGGAAGGGAATTCCAGCCACTTGGCGGCAATACAAAGAGACTTTGGAGCGAAGTTTGTGTGTTTTATATATAATTTATAGACGCTGACTGGTCAGTCAGGCTGTCAACTGTGCGCAGACACAGATAGCTAGAGGATGAGACTCGCATGAAAAAGAAAAGTTGTTGCTTCTGTCGCCTCGCCCCCATTCTGACTTTCTCAGTCCCCACACTGAGCTGGTCTCGTTGGGCCATTCTGCTCCTTGGCACTCCCGCATTTTCAGCCTTGAATTCACAGCCGCTGACTTCACAGGAGGAGGGGAAAGGTTCTGGGAAGATGGGGACCGCCTTTCTGTTACCAGCCTGAAAGAAGCGGGAGGAATTTGGGAGAAGTCGGACTAGGGAGGAAGGCAGGGTGTTTGCTTGTGGGCTGACTCACTCCGCGGCTCTATGAGAGCGGCAGGCACTTAGCAGAGCATCCCCGGGAGCGGCGACATGTACCTCTACGGCCGGGAGGAACCTGAGGAGGTAAGGAGGGAACGGGGAAGGCACGGACAGTAAAAAAAAAATAAAAATTCGGGACAGCAAGGATCCTTTCCAAACCGAGAGACGGTACTGGACCCTTGGAGCATCTACAGCATGCAGTTTTACTCAGGCAGTCTGCCAATGTAATTGTTGACTTTTTTTTAATGAACACATAATTCTTACATTCACAATGTTTGTTGTTTTAATCACAACATTCAGAGTTGGTATAAAGAGAGTGCTTTCTGGATGCACAGCTAGTAAATCAAGGGTGGATTTTGCAGCAGGTTTGGATATAATTAAAACACTTGGATTTGTGTTCAGGGCAATCAGATACTGGAAATAGAAGTTTAGCGTTTTTGTTCATATTTGTGTGCACACAAGATGAGGGATCCACGCTCTCAAGTGGAATGTGCTCCTTATTATTTCGGCTGGAATTTGTATCTTAGTTGTTTGCTAGCAATACCAGCATTTACTGCCCTTGAGAAGGAGGGTGATGAGCTGTCTACTGACACTGCTGTAGTCCATTTGGTGTAGATACAACCACAATGCTATTAAGGAAGGAGCTCAAGGTTTAGACACAGCCCCATTGGAGGAACAATACAGTTCCAAGTCAGCTACCTCACCTTAGCTGCTAAATGGTTTCTGTAGCAGTCACAAACATGTGTACGCCACAGTCTCAGACCAGCAGCTGCACCAACTTTAAATGCAGTTGTTTTCCAACCTCTGTTGCGTCTGAGAATTAAGCAGGCAAGTTTGAAGCCAGGAAATTGAAACTTTTCCAACTTGTTTCATGAGTGAACATTTCTACCTTTGCAGACACCCCATCGGTTCGGGCTGGATTCAAACCCTGATCTTATTTTAGATCAGGATCACTTCTGGGTCCCATCCTTGCAGGGCAGACACACACCCGATGTGATTATTATTGGATTAGCTAGGTAATTGCTTAAGAGCAATTCACTGTACAATTTACAACAGTATGTGGACTCCCAATGTTGGGTCCTGCACTGGTTCAAAGAGTAAGAAAGCAGCAGCTTGTTAATCCAGGCAGAGGGAGACGTAGGGTGCCTCAAAATGAAGGTACCTCCTTTGCACTTTCAAAGTATTTCAGAGTACAAATGGCTGCAGCTGCCAGATCATCTTTTGTGAAGAGGGAGCCCCACAAAGGTAAGTAATTTTGGGAAGTTACATGTTGCTTAGACAATGAGTCTTCTGAAGGTGGAGGTGAGCTCCCTTTCCCAGGTCAGGCCTTGGCCATCACAGAGCGGCCTGCATGCTGATGTGAAAATTCCAATCAGTACAAGAGTGGGGCCTTTTGTCTACATTCTCTACCTGACTTAGTCACCTTACAAATGGCTCGGTGATGGTACCAATGCCAGCAAGTTGACGTTCTCGCCCACAGCTGTAACAGTGCACCATTGTGCCTGCATTGGTGGATTTCCAAAATTATGCTACCAATTTCCAGAATTGAAAGAACTGTAGACTAATTCATTGCTCCACACTGATTGCTACGGTAGCAATCATGAACTTCATTTCGAATGAAGTCTAATTTCAATTGTTCATATCATAGTTAATTAAAATTAGTGTTGTAATGGGAAGCATGACGTTTTCCCCCCTAGGTTTCCTTCCCAGTTTGCTTCTCTCTGTTAGCTGTCTCACTTTGTAGAGAGATCTGACTGCACTTGATATTTAACTTAATGTCCGTCTTTCACATGAGCCCAGACTACAAGTGGGATGAGGCATTCTCATGTGAACCATGGCAGCTAGGCATGACTATGTCCACATTCCAGTGTCTAAGCAGAGATATTATGCAGGAGGACATCATTAAGCAGCAGTCAGTAGTGACTAACATAACTGCTCATTTCTAGCCTCGGGCACCAAAGACAATTATAGTCTGACAGTTGAAATTGGTTACTTTGACATAGGCCAGGCATTGAACTGGCAGTCTTTTCTGTTTGTAAAATCCAAGTATATTAGCCAACTTGATTGAGTGAGAGTGACATTCCGAGCCTTCTTGCGCCCTTTTTTCCTTTTTGAATCAATGTTATTGCTTCCCAATCACAAATGAAAAACAATAAATTCCTATCCTGTTCACAATCATAGGTTGTGCAGGTATCTGAGAACTTTAGCCAATGTAATTGCTACAATATCTAATGTATGCTTTCTGTCTTTGTTCGTGTACCCTGGCGTGTGAAAGTAGGATTTGTCTGCGTCACTATAGTTCGCTTTCTACATGAACAAAATAGTTACATTTTAACTGGAGAATATTGAACTCATGAGGGTTTTAGTTATACAGGGAAATGTGACACACTGGGATCATGCAAAGAAGAGCAAAGAAATATTAAACAATAAATAAAGAACTGCAGATGCTAAAAATCAGAAACAAAAACAGAAATTGCTGGAAAAATCTCAGGTCTGGCAGCATCTGTGGACAGAAAACACAATTTTGGTTTCAGGTACACTGACCCTCGATCAGAATGTTCTGATGAAACAGTGACTCTGATTTCTCTCCACAAATGTTGCCAGACCTGCTGAGTTTTTCCAACTATTTCTATGTTTGTTTTTGAAGAAAAATCTAGCTGCTTAAAGGATGAGAAGTTTATTTTTCAAAGACCTGCTTTTGAGATGGCAACTTATTTTCCACTTTTTCCAGTAATCCGCTTGAAACGAAATTGGTGTGTTTTGGCACAGAAATCCATCCCCTTTCTGTGCCCAGTTAATGCCTCCAACATTCAAAGCTTGTATTGGTTTATGAATCTTATTGTAATGAAGTAGAACACAATTACTAATGAAATCTGACAGGAAGAGATTGATTACAGAGATTATGTAGATGTGTTGTAACTCTTCATCGTTTGAAGTCTGAGCTTTTATCCGGCACATTTTTTTTCCCGAACCTGTTTAAAAATAGTTTTCAATATTATAATTCAAATATAATATGAATGTGTAGCGCTTTTTAATTCACTTTATGACACTGCATTATGGAGTATTGGCTGGGGATTTATCATACTGTAATAAAATAGAAGACACTTATGGGTAAACGACAGGGGACTAACGGTGTTCTATTGAGCAATACTCCGTGTAACACTTGAAAATTTCTTTTAAAAAATATGACCGAAGGAAGCTGTGTTCAACATTTTGACCTAGAGTTAGAAGAAATTCTGAAGCTGCTTACAACTGAACATGTATGAGTTAAAAACAACTGCTCATAGTGGACCACCGCAGTGAATTTGTGTAGCATTGAACCCTGAAACAGGGAACTTGTCTCTTGCCCAACTTAATAAACTTGCTGTTTCTAACAAAATCTTAACATAATTTTCAAAAATGTCCAGATTGGCGTAACAATGATGCATCCTTAACGAATTCCTTTACAAAATTAACTGCTTTCGAATGTTTAACAATTCATGATCAAATGTGTTTGTTCTTCATCTTGTTGTAGTACAAATCAACTACTCTGCTGTATAAGCTGTGGTGAGGAAACAGTAGGATAGCCATGTGTCTTCTGGCTTTCTACTGATACGTGAAGCACTACTCTGTTTCATCCTGTGTAGACTCTTGTCTTTGAATCTAAAGAATGAATGATTCAAAACGGAAGTGAATTAAGGCGGATGCCTTTTTAAGATCTGGACAACAAAGACTCCGCTCCTCCTCAAAAATGCAAAACTGTCTGCAAAATTGATAATCATTCACTCTAATTTGGTACACAGACTGTATTTGGATGGGCTACCACATCTCATCTTGCAAATCTTTTTTGATTTACAAACCATGAATGATGTCAAAATGCATTTCTTGCTTTCCACCCCATTACCTAACACAACCCCACCTTTGTGCCCTTCTCCTTTCAGATACTCAAGAAGTGCACCCTGACCAAGCAATGATTGAAAAGTAGGAACATAGTGACATGGCCCTCACTCTTCTAGCCACTAGCTCAGACATTGATGGTTTGCATACTTTAGAAGATAGCTGAGAGGCAGAATCGGCACGTAGGAATAGAGCAGATAAGATCAAGGGTAATGCTGACAGCAGCTTGCTAGACAACAACCATGAGCTGGATGACAGGAAGGTTGGGTGAGGAGTTTGGATGCTGTACAGGAGAAAGTTGTAGGGGATGCAATGAAGCGTTTGTTGCAGGCCTGCAAGAAAGATTGCTGTAACTGTCAAGGAGCCTGGAGAAGTCTAGTGTCAGTGTTGCGAAAGGCTTTGCACAGAACTTGGAGCCCATCCTTTCCAGCATGGAAATTGTAGACATCATGGAGAATAGTTATGATGCTGGGTCTGGTGACTGAAAGCTCTGATTTCATTGCAAAAGAAGCTGCCCAATGTTTGGCTGCGACAGTGATAGCTCAGACTGAAGACCTCGGCTTCCTGCCCTATTGGATCAGATTGTTGCCAGTTCCTGATAGAATCCCTACAGTGTGGAGACAGGCCCTTTGGCCCAACAAGTCCACACCAACTCTCAGAGTATCCCACCCAGACCCTTTTTTAAAATTCATTCATGGGATGAGGTACATCGCTGGCTAGGGCAGTGTTTATTGCCCATCGCTAATTGCCCAGAGGGCAGTTAAGAGTCAGCCACATTGCTGTGGGTCTGGAGTCACATGTAGGCCAGACCAGGTAAGGATGGCAATTTCCTTCCCTAAAAGGCATTAACGAACCAGATGGGTTTTTCTAACAATCAACAATGGATTCACAGTCATCATTAGATTCTTAATTTCAGATATTTATTGAATTTAAATTCCACCATCTGCTGTGGTGTGATTCGAACCCACGTCCCCAGAATTTTTCTGAAGAAGGGTCTAGACCCAAAATGTCAGCTATCCTGCTCCTCTGATGCTGCTTGGCCTGCTGTGTTCATCCAGCTCTACACCTTGTTATCCCGGTCTTTGGATTAACAGTCTGGCGATAATACCACTAGGCCATCACCTCCCCATCCCCCTATAACCCACCTAATCTACACATCCCTGAACACTACGGGCAATTTAGCATGGCCAATCCACCTAACCTGCACATCTTTGGACTGTGGGAGGAAACCGGAGCACCTGGAGGAAACCCACGCAGACACGGGGGAGAATGTGCAAACTCCACGCAGACAGTCGCCTGAGGGTGAAATCGAACCTGGGTCCCTGGCGCTGTGAGGCAGCAGTCCTAACCACTGAGCCACTGTGCCACCCCTGCCAATATTCAAAGACACTTGCAGGGTTCCTTAACAGCATAGAAATCTGTTCTCCAGTAGATTACTGGCACCACCATGGCAATATAGCTCTGTCACTTTATGGAGCCTAACATGCTGCTCTCTATTTGGTTGGCAGTATTTGTCCTCCCTCGTGTTACTGCCACTCTATCAATGCTGCTGCCCTTGCCTGTCAGCTAGCCAGCAAGACTGTTGTTGAGATGGTAAAGTATGAAGCTTTAGGACTGGTACTGCTTGAGCTCATCCCGCAAGGTCATCTGCAGTCTTCATAGAAAGTCAAGTCGCGAACCATTTCAACTCCCCCTCCCATTCCTAAGATGACATGTCCATCCTTGGCCTCCTGCAATGCCACAGTGATGCCACCCGAAGGCTGCAGGAACAGCAAATCATATTCAGCCTGGGAACCCTGCAGCCCAATAGCATCAATGTGGATTTCACAAGCTTCAAAATCTCCCCTCCCCCAACCGCATCCCAAAACCAGCCCAGCTTATCTCCACCTCCCTAACCTGTTTTTCCTCCCACCCCAAGCCACACCCCCATCTCCTATCTACTAACATCATCCCGCCCCCTTGACCTGTCCGTCCTCCCTGGACTGACCTATCTCCTCCCTACCCCCCTACCTACACTCACCTTTACTGGCTCCATCCCTGCCTCTTCGACTTGTCTGCCTCCTCTCCACCTATCCTCTCCTCTATCCATCCTCTATCCGCCTCCCCCTCTCTCCCTATTTATTTCAGAACCCTCTTCCCCTCCCCCATTTCTGATGAAGGGTTTAGGCCCGAAACGTCAAGTTTTCCTGCTCCTATGATGCTGCTTGACCTGCTGTGTTCATCCAGCCCCATGCTTGTTATCTCGCTTTCCAACAGCCACTGGGATAGAACTGTGTACAAGAGCATGGAAGACAGACACTAAGGGAATTCACAATGAGGGTGACTTATCTAAGAGATACAGTCCAGAATCTGACCATTTGGCCCAGTCACTCCAACCTGGGGCAAATGATCAACTCAAATCGCCACCTGTTTCTTTCTCTTCTAAGTCTACAGCAGTAATTGTCTATTCCCCTCTCCTTTGTCTAGCTTTCTCCTAAATGCATGCGTACTTGTTCACTTCAACACTTCCCTGTGGATGCAAGTTCCACATTCTCACCATTCTTTACATAAAGAGGTTTCTTCAGAGTTGCCAAGATATCCAGTAGGGAATTATCTTATCTTGGTGGTCACTACTTATGGCCTTCCACACAAGAGGAAGGATTCTTTTGGTGTCCATGCTATCAAAATGTTTTTCATAATTTTAAAGAGCCTTATTAGCTCACCACTCACAACCTCTTTTCGAGAGAAGACACTTAGCTTCTACATTCTTTCTTAATATATTTGTGCATTTCTGCTGTCATTCTTGCATATCCTTTTTTGCACCCTCTTGAGTACCTCTGTAATCAGTTCATAATATGGCCATCGGATCTGTATACAGTACTCTTGGGTATGGTTAATTGTATCCAACCAAGGGTCGATAGAGGTTTAAAATCTATTCTACACTCTTTAATTGCAGTATTCTTCAATTGGCCTGACATTTGCTTTGAAATAATTATTTAATAGTGGCTTGTCTGGTGTATACCTGTAGGCAAAGGCTGTGCCCTTATCTAAAATCCATTTGTGGGATGTGGGTGTTGCTGACTGGCAAGCATTTATTGCCCGTCTGTAGTTGCCCCTGAGAAGGTGATGGTGAGCTGCCTGCTTGAACTGCTGCAGCCCACGCGCTGTAAGGTGACCCACAATACTCTTAGGGATGGAATTCCAGCATTTTGACCCAGCGATATTGCATTTTGGTACAACAAGGATAGGGCTTATACAATTAATGGTAGGGCCTTGGGTAGTGAAGAGGGAGAGACACCTAGGGGTGCAGGTACACAATTCTTTAAAGTTTGCATCCCACATAGACAGGATGGTGAAAAAGGCATTTAGCACGCTTGCGTTCATTGCTCAGTCCTTTGAGTATAGGAGTTGGGACGATATGTTGAGGGTGTACAGGACATTAGTGAGGCCTCTTTTGGAGTGCTGTGTCCTGTCCTGGTTGCCCAGTTTTCGGAGAGATATTATCAAGCTGGAGAGGGTTCAGAAGAGATTTACCAGGATGTTGCTAGGTATGGAACATTTGAGTTATAGAGAAGGGCTGGATAGGCTGGGACTAATTTAATGGGAGTGTAAGAGGTTGACAGGTGACCCGATAGATGTTTATAAAATAATGAGAGGTATAGATAGAGTTGATGGTAGTTGTCTTTTCCTTAAGGTGGGGAATGTCAAGACTAGGGGCGCATTTTTAAGGTGAGAGGAGAGAGGTTTAAAAAAGACAAGAGGCAATTTTTTCCCCGGTGCAGGTTCACTTGTGGTATGAACTTCCTGAGGAAGTGGTGGATGCGGTTACAATAACAACGTTTAAAATACGTTTGGGTGAATATGTGAATAAGAAAGGTTTTGAGGATACGGGCCAGGAGCAGGCAGATAAGACTAGTTTAGTTTGGGATTACGTTCAGCATGGACTGGTTGGATCGAGGAGTCTGTTTCCATGCTCTATGACTCTATGACTCTATGTCAGTGAAGAAACAATGATATATTTCCAAGTAAGGATGGTGGGTGGCTTGAAAGGGAACTTAACAGTTGGTGGTGTTTCCATGTATCTGCTGCCCTTGTCCTTCTAGATAGAAGTAGTCACGGGTTTGGAAGGTGTTGTCTGAGGATCTTTGAATTTCCGCAGGATATGCCTTGGCATGCTCATTTGCCACTGAGTAATGGGGATCCCTAGTGGTGTGCTCCTTCTTCCCCTCAGGACCTCAAGGTGGAGGGTGTTGCACGCAGTAGTCATGTAAAACTGTTGACTGCGGTAGTTCGCGGAATCCCGGCCCAACTGTTTATTTTGCTGTGGTAAGGAGTCTGTAGAGAATGTATATATTGGTTGTGGGCAATTGTATCCCCTTTTTTAGTTACTTGCAAAATCATTTGTTGCATTTTTCATTGCACTTCAGTTCCACGCTCCTGATCTTTGGGCACCTGGTCTGGAGCGGTGTGGGCAGATCAGTGAACCTCCTTACGGGTCTGCTCCTGGACCTGGCCAATTAACAAGTCCAGACAGTGGGCTGGAGGGGATTATATCTGTCGACTGTGTGCCCGTCTTCTGTGGTGTCCTTAGAGAGGAAGCGTGCTGTGTACACAAGTGCTCTCAATGCCTTTAGAGAGAAGTGGGCACCGTGGGGGGTACAGTTCTTTATTTATCCCTCCAACTCCACTTTAATTTAGTCCCTTCCCTCTCTCCCTACACCGCCCTTCACTTTTGATAGTTCACATTGCCCATAGCCGGCTTTGCTTGTAAATATCTAATTGGCTACATGGGTGTGAACTGATGGTGGGCGCTAGTTGAAAATAAAGCAAAGACACAGTGACTAGGTGGTGGGAAAGTTGCTCAGTTGTGCTTAATAGCACTTGTGGGCATATAAAAAGAAAAAGTGAAAGCTGGCGAATCAAAGAAGGAAACATGAGTAGAACGCATGAATGATGCACTAATGTATCTCAAAATGAAGTTCACACACAACCATTATGATCATTTCCAAGTATTACAAGGCTGGGAAGTGCATGTTTAACATGTGTAAAATGAAGAGAGGGTATTAACTGAAACATTGCCTGACTAGCATTGCTGGTTACAGCCATTGGATGTCCTCTTCTGCCTACCCTGGAGACTTTAGCTGTGTGTCGCTGGGCCCCTGTTAACTCCCTACGCAAAATGGCATCCAACAATGCCTGCATCAAAACCATTTTAGAACTCAAACTATATCTCTAGTGCCAAAAAAAAGCAGTACACAGCTGAAATTTGTGGCCTTTGTGTTTGTGTAAGTGTAGAATTTAGTTCCTGCAGCCAAGTTTTAATTTATCATGTGAATTAAGCAGTTTACATTTTCTTTATTCATGGAATGTAGGCATTGCCCACGCTGAGTTGCCTTTGAGAAGATGTTGTGTTGCCTAATTGAACTATTGCAGTCCATGTGGTGTAGGTAGACCCACAATGCTGTTAGGGAGGGAATTCCAGAATTTTGACCCAGCGACAGTGAAGGAACGGCGATATGTTTCCAAGTCAGGATGGTGTGTGACTTGAGGAAATTGCAGATGGTGGTATTCCCATGTATTTTCTGCCTTTGTCCTTCCAAACAGAGGTGGTCAATGACTTTGGAATTGGCTGTCTCAGGAGGGAATTTTTGCAGTGCACCTTGTAGATAGCTTATGCTGCTGTTGTGGGTGGCAGGACTCAGCATGGTGCCAGTCAAGCGGGCTGCTTTATCCTGAATAGTGTCAAGCTCCTTGAGTGTTAGTAGAGCTGTGCTCATCCAGGCAAGTGGGGAATATTCCTGATGGTGGATGGGCTTTGGAGAGCCAGGAGGTGAATTATTTGATGCAAGATTTTGAGTCTCTGACCTGCTGTTGTAGCCATAGTATTCATATGGCTAGTCCAGTTCAATTTCTGGTCCATGAAAACCCCCTGGCTCTTAATAGTGGCGAACTGAGTGATGGTAATGCTATTAAACACTAAAGGAGCAATGGTTAGATTTTCTCTTGCTGGAAATAGTCATTACCTGGTATTTGTGTGGCATAAATGTTATTTGCCACTTGTCCCCCTACACCTGCATATTATATAATTCTTATCATTTGGATAGGGAGTGCTTCAGCATCTGAGGAGCTATTAATGGTGCTGAACATTGTGTACTCATTAGCAAACATCCCCACTTCTGCACTTATGACGGAGGACAGGTAATTGCTGAAGTGGCTAAATTTGTTTGGTCTAGGACACTATCCTAAATGATCATAAAACAATAAGACATGGGAGCAGGACTAGGCCACCCAGTGACTGGTCTGACAATCCTCACCTCCACTGAATTGCCTTTACTCCATAGCTCCTTATTTCCTTAGTGATTAAAAATCTGTCTGTCTTAGCCTTGAATATACTCATTTAATCAGCCTCTACGACCTTCTGCAGTAAAGGCTTCCACAGATTCACCATGTCAGATAGTATCTGAGAGAAAAATCCTCCCATCTGTCTTACCTGGGTGACCCCTTACCCTGAGATTATGCTGTCTGATCTTACACTCTCTCCCAGAGGGAAATAACATCCTAGCATTTACAGTGTCAAGGCTCCTACAGATCTTTTAGTTCAATGAAGTCATCACTCATTCTTCTAAATGTAAATGACTGAAGGCTCAGTCTACTTAACCTTTCCTTACATGAATATCTCTTCATAACCTATATCCAGTGAACCTTCTCTAGACTGCATCCACTGCCAGTATACTGTTTGTTAGGTAAGGAAACCAAAATGGTATGCAGTGTTGGAGGTGTGGTCTGACTATAGTGACATGTATAGCAAGACTTCCTTATTTTTATATTCTTTTCTATTTGGGTTCCCTACCACCTGCTGAACTTGTATGCTAATTTTTCTTTGTAATTTATACACTATGGACCCCATATCTTCTCTGCAACAGCTTTCTGTAATCTATCCCAATTTAAATAATATTCAGTCCATTTATTTCTGTCAAAGTGCGTAACCACACACTTTCCCTCTTTATAGTCCATCTGCCAACCTTTTACCCACTCGCTTGAGCTGGCCATCTCCCTCCATAGATTGGTTTAGTTTATGTATTTCTGAATGCATTGCTGTTACATCATTTGTAAGAGATTCTAACATTTTCCCAATGGTAGATGTTAACTGGCTTATAGTTAGCTATTCTTTTTGCTTGTCTCCCTCACTTCTTAAGTAAAGATGTTGCATTGGCAGTTTTCCAGTCTTCTGGGACTTTTCCAGAAGCTTATTACTGATAACAACTACAATCTGTCTTAATTTCTTTTAAATATCCTATATTGCAACCCATCATATCCAGGGCACTTTTTAGACTTGAGCTCTATTGGTCTCCATAGTACTTTTTTTTTCTGTAGTGATAGTTATTGTATTTGTTTTCTCCCCCAACTTTTGTTCATCAATTTGTAGCATTTTTGGAATTCTGTTGCTATTAATATTTACTGCTGTGAAGACCGCAGATATTAATTCAGCTCCTGTGCCATTTCCTACTTGCCTCATTCATTAAGAGGCTGATGGCCACTTTGGCCCTCTCTTCTGTCTTGTATAATTTAAGAAATGCTTACTTTTTAAAATATTTCTTGCTAATTTACTCTGTAGGATTTTTTTCAATTTTATTTTACCTTTTGGTCATTTTTAAATTTTTATTTTAAATGTTCCTAATCCTCTGATTTAACACTAATGTTTGCCACATATTTTTTTCTCTTTCAATTTGAGACTATACTTAAGTTTCTTGGTTACCCAAGGTTGTTTTCACACTTTTTGGAATCCTTCTTTCTCAAGGGTATATCACGTTTTTGCAAGTCATGAACTATTCCCTTTAACATTTGCCATTGTTTATCAACTATCTTTCCTGCTTAACTCCTCCTTTCCCAGCTCACAGTGACCTACTAAGCTCTTATTCATTTATGTTTATCCTTATTTAATTTTAGCATAGTTGTTTCCAGCCCAAGTTCCCCTCCAAACCACATCACCCAGTCTCGGAAATATACCACGATTCCTTCAGCTCTCGTGAGCAGCCAGGCACGGGCAATAAATGTTGGCTCAGCCAGTGACTTTGAAACCCCATGAGTGAATAAAAAAGACGTTTCTCGTACTCAGTCTGAATACTCAATTCTACCATGTTATGGTCACTGTTTCCAAGGGAACCTTTAACTCTGTTTATTAAGTCTGCCTCATTACACATTACCGGATCCAAAACAGCCTAATCTCTGGTTGGATCTACAACATTTGTTCTTGAAAACACTGCTGAATACACTATGTGAATTCTTCTTCCTGGCTACCTTTGCCATTTTCGTTTTCCTGATTCACATAAAGGTTAAAATTACCCATTGTTAATGTGCTGCTCTCTTCTGGAGGAGATCAAGATAGATCATCTGCTTGACATGTCTCGCTGAAGATTGTTGGAAGTACTTACATTTTGCACTGATATATGGGCTGTCCCAAACTTGAGGATGGGGCTGTTTATGGAGCCGTCTCCTCCAGTGAGTCGTTTAATTGTTCACCACCATTTGCGACTGGATGTGGCAGGACTACAGAGTTTTGATCTGATCCATTAATTGTGGATTTCTTAGCTTGATCTTTCACTTGCTGTTTATGCAGTTTGGCACAGAAGGTATCTTGGTTTGTAGTGTCACCAAGTTGATGCCTTATTTTTAGATATACCCGCTGCTGCTCCAGGCATACCCTCCTCCACTTTTCATCAATGTCAGGAGAACCTGATGGTTTCATTCCTTTGAGACATTCTAATAGATGGATACAGCTGAGTAGCTGCTATTTCAACAGGCAGTTGAGTTTTGGAGTTGCACATGGGTCAGACTAGGAACGCATAGCAAATTTCCTTCTCTAATGGACGTTAGTGAACTAATTAGGTTTTTACAACATTTGATAACAGTTTCATAATCATGATTAAAATTTCAGTTACACATATTTGAATTTAAATTCCACTATCTACCATGATAGGAATTGAATCTGGGTCTCTGGGGGTTTCTGGAGTACTAGTCCACTGACAATTCCACAACATGAAGATGTGGGTGAGTAGGGAATGAGTCCAGGGCGAAAGATAGATACATGCACACCAGTTAATCATACATTTAAATGAAAGAGTTTTTAATGAACGAGTGTGCTGTATGTAGTGCTAGCAGTGCATGTGGAGTTAATATTATCATAGTCATCTTAGTGATTCAATTTGTCCTTGCGGTCTGTGTGCTTGTGTCTTGTTTGCAAATGCACTGTGCCTGAATGTTGCCTTAGGTGCATATATAACAATTGCTGGTGCATTTAATTATAAGATATATGGCACAGTGCTTGAGAAGTGTCCCTATCATGTTTAATACATTGCATTCGTTGCAGCGACTTGTGCTTCGCATAGTGGAGAAATCAGGTTTCTACTGACAATGCTGTTAGTTGGCTGCCGTAGTGCTTACAGTAGTGGCATGGTCAGACACCATCCAGCATGTTGCCTTTAGTTTTGGGCTTTCCATCTTCAGAAGAATATGTTACCCTCGGAGGAGGAATGATGGATACTTTGTAGAATAATACTGGTGCTGAGAATTTAAAAATGAGGACAGGTTGCATAAGCTAGGCCTAAGTTCCCTTGAGTATAGAAGATCTATTTAGCTAACATTGAACAATAGCAGTAGCACTGCCATTGGGTTGATTCTATGTGCTCTCAACTAGTGGGAAAAATATGAAAGAGCAGATTGGTAATGAAATTACAGGGAGGCAGAAGAAGTATAGAATTGTGAGCAAAGGTCTTTAATTTTTTCTTCACTCTCAGGATGCAGGCACTGTTGGTGAGGGTGACACCACATGGCTTTTGAGAACTTGAATTTTGTAACTTTAAAATAAATAATGTCAATAAAAGTGTCCATGAGGATATTGGATTAGTGTGGAAACTCAATGTGCTCACTAACATTAGCATTTAAAATCTAATCTGGCAAGTACCCCATGATTAAAGAAGAGATGTTACCTTGGGCCTGGGGAGGGGAGAGAAATGTCTGTCGAAGGATTCTGTGCCATATATCTCTATGTTTTAATCAATGACCCATTTGTAAAGGGATATTGAATCACTTTCCCTTTCAGTATGTCAGATTTGGTTTGCCTTTATCGTAGTAATCAATCTTTCTTTTATACCGCTCAAAATTTCTTCGATTTGTGCTACCATTAAAAAGAGGGAAACATGTACGCATTTATACAGGGCCTATTGCAACAGCAGATTGTAGTATACAAGATTCAACTTGCTCTAGGCCTGGGATCATATAAAGGACAAACTGGGTAAGGACAGCAGATTTCTTTCTACAAAAGACTTGATGAACCAGATGATAGTTTTTAGTTCCACAGCCACCCATATCCACTGGATCATTAATTCATTCTTAATTACTACATTACTAACCAAGTAACATTACCACTGGGTTAACAGTTCTTAGGTTGTGCTCCTTTCAGCTTCAGAATCTTTGCATTATATCCTGTAGCCTTGAAAGAGTGTATAAAACAATGGCACCAGCGATGTGAGCCCCAAAATGACTGAATCACCAATTTCTGATCTCATTATTCAGCCAGCAGGTTCCTGCTTCTTCATCGCCAGGGTAATGTGCTGTGCTAACTCAATCCACATTTTGCAAAGTGGGCAAATGCTCCAGTCTGGATCTGAAGGTACTGGTCCTCCTATTTGGAGTGAGGATTGTTTTTGTTGTGAGTTTTTACCTTGTTTTATTCAAACAAAGAACTGCGGCTGCTGGAGATCTGAAACAAACAGAAATTTCAGGAGAAACTCAGCAGTCCTGGCAGCATTTGTGAAGAGAAAACAGAGTGAACGCTTTAAGTTTAGTGACCCTTCTTCAGAACCATGTTTCATTTGTATCATTGGGTCAAGGAGAAAGGAGATGAGGAAAAATATTGGTTGTAGAAAGAGAGGAAAAAATGTTTTATATTTTCCCTGTAAGGCCCTTCTGCAAACAATGGTAACAGGGACTTATGTGGTATATAACGCTGTGAAACCAAACAATAGCTAACCTAACCCTTGGTATAGAGGAGAGCTCTTGTGGCATTGTGTTAGTGTCCCTAACTCTAGTCCAGAAGGCCTGGGCTCAAGTCCAACCTGTCCTAGAGGTATCCCATTATACATCCAAACTAGCTGCTTAAAAATACTGTCAGAGGAACACTGTGGCTTCAGTCTGCTTAATTTCTATGTGTTCTCCGGTTCTAGGATTTGAAAAAAATGGCTACAAAGTGTTTGTGAGCAAGGAGCTTCCCTGTGAATATTTACATTATTATCTGAATGGATTTGCAAGCAGTAAAGGACATTTGCTGTGAATCTTCATGAGAGTAAAGATGACCTTGGAGGATCTGACTGGTCAGAGAATTATGCAAACTAGGTGACATGTCCTTTAATTGTAGCCCTCAGTGACACGTAATATTAAAGACTGAATCGAGATATATACTCTGAAATATTGCAGGGCTTTTCTAGGGCAGTTCAAGTGAAAACATTGTTTCATCATGCTGACGGTCAACTCTTATCGCATTTCATTTGGTACCATAGTTATCCCAGAGTACTCGAATCATGAGCAGATAGCCCTCTTTAGCTAATAGTCACCCCTAGAGTTTGCCACGTCGACTTGCATCTCAAAAGTCAAGTAACAATTAAAAAGAGAAGTAACTAATTGTCAGATACAGCAAATATCAAAAAGTACCTCAGGAACAATCACATTTCGCATAGCCTACCCTTACACTTAAAAGGTTAAGGAAGACAAATAGTCAAAATATGAATGGAGAGTCTTGTGACAGAATGGAAGTGTCCCTACCTCATGGCCAGGAGGACCTGGGTTCAAGTCCCACCTGTTCCAGAGTTGTGTAATAACATCTCTGAACAGGTTGATTATAGAAAGTATCTATAAAGTTTGTATTATTCCAATTTAGAAGATAAAACCTCATATTTCCCCAGCAAAATAAATAAGCTGAATGAAGTCTAGAAGAATTATGGTAAAATACATGGGAACCAAACAATGATGGGATCCCACTGTACAGTTCATGCAAATGTCCTGTCAATTGTTTCTCCTGTTAATTCAGACAGGAAAATCTCTGTCTGCTCCAGAAAACATTTCTGAGCATTCCAAGGCCTCCCAGTTAGGGCTGACTGCCAGTAACAGCTCCGTACTTTAGGCCTGTGCTCTTTCCCAGCCCCTGGTGAATGCACACACCGCATCCACCAAAACCTGACTATCAGCTATTCAAAGTCAATGCACATGGTTTTATGACCAGTATGCATATATTTCAAGTACATCATATTGTTTCCTTTAGAACTTTTAAGATAAATTCTTACAGTTCCAAGCTATCACCCACTCAACAAGTAAGAGCTGTTAGGCATTCTCTACGTACCTTAGTGTTGTGCAGACATTTGAAACAAATATGGTTCCAGTACAGTGGCTGATATCCCAATTATAGTCACTGTATTGTATCTACAGCCAACATGTGGAATGTCTGAATAAGGTCTCTCAATAGCCTAATGCTTCTAGTGCATGAACAGGATGAGGGCTCCATGCTTATTATTACATTTTTACACCGCTTGATATTGATTGTCTGAGCACAGTGCTTCAGAACGGGGAGAAACTGAAAGTTGGAAACACCTGCCTACCAGACTTGAAGACTGCAGAGATGCTGAATGCAATTGCTACTGTACATGTAATTTTTACAGAGGCAGTCCAGATACTCATGTTAGATTGCCAGTAAAAATCCAGATTACAGTCGCATTGCTATAGTTTCAGTTCAAAGGTGCTAGGAAGTGGTTGGTCATCAGTAAAAATCCAACTTTTGCTGCCCTATCCACAATTTAAAACTTATCAAGAGAAACAATCCAGCTGGGTTGTGAAGAATTCTGCAGTTGATTAGCCTGCTGGCACTCACTGTTCGTGTTCACATGTCGAGAATGTATGGTGAAATACTGGAATATAACCAGCTTCCATTGATCCATATTCCACTATCGGGTCAGCAGTTTCAGGAAAACTGCATAACAGTGTTGAATATTACATATCACTCAGGGCTACAATGAAAGAACATGTTTGTTCTCTTTTCTTTATTCATTCACGGGATGAGGGCGTCATTAGGTAGCATTTATTACCCATCCCTAATTGCCCAGAGGGCAGTTAAGCGTCAACCACATTGCTCTGGGTCTGGAGTCACATGTAGGACAGACCAGGTAAGGATGGCAGTTTCCTTCTCTAAAGGGCATTAGTGAACCAGATGGGTCTTCCCAACAATTGACAGTAGATTCACGGTCATCATTAGACTGTTAATTCCAGATATTTATTGAATTCAAATTCCACCATCTACCATGGTGAGATTCAAACCCAGGTCCATAGAACATTATTTGGGTCTCTGGATTAACAGTCCAGCGATAATACCACTAGACCATTGCCTAGTTCCCTAATTGTCTAGTTTGCATGCTGCACAACTTCCTTGTCAAGAGAGAATAGTTCTGGTTAGTGGCTCAGGAGGAGGATGTTCATGAAGATGGTATTGGAATATAATAGCAACAACCTCAATCCAAACTGTCTATTCACCAATGGTCCTCCATCTTGCTTTTTGCTCTGTAGCTGACAATCCCAGCATCTCCTTTACGTGGCTACAGTGGAAGTAGTGGGCTGGCTATGCTCTGGATCTTGGAGTCCGTGAAACTTTTAAGTTTTCTTCCCATTGCATTAGACCAGCTGCAAACCACAACGCTGCACTCTTAGTTCCTCACCAACATGGCAGGCAGCTGCTAGAATTTCTATTAGTCCACCGGCCCTCAGCTGAAGTTACTCTCCTGCAGTGAGTACACTCAGTGAGTTCCAGCACTGAGGCTGGGCAGCGGTGCTGTTCCCTCATGCTTGGCTGTAGTCCACTCCAGACAGGCATTGGCTGACTATGAGAAATCTGGAACAAGTAGCATCCTCGGAGGAAATGCAATGTGGCATGAAGCAATTAGGTAAAAGGTAGGACTGTCCAGCAAAATATGGGGTGGTTGATCACAGTAAACCCAGACTGAAACTTGGCGAGATGGATTAGCATTACAGGCCTGAATCCCACTCTGATCATTGCACAGAAAGTTCAGCAAGGGCAAAACAGATATTATGTCTACACATAAGCCTGTGCATTTGATCACCACTAGGAAATTACCTGATTCCATCTGCTTGAACGTCTTTTGGACATCCCTTGGTATAGGATGGTGGTTCCTGACCTGGCCTCCCTTATCCCAGTTCTACATCTGCTTTTACATTTATGAAAGAGGGAACAAGGTTTCGTTTTTACTCATTTTGATTTCTGTGTAATTCCAGGTATCTGTTGACTTATTTTTAATGGTTTTGCTTCCTGTACAGGAATGACTTGACTATCCATGGGTCACAATCTTAGCCAAACCACTGCAAGAAAGGGCAACTTGGCATCACAACAGTTATATTGAGTGAAAGATGTGTTTGGTTGGAGTGAGTAAGTGCCTTCCCACTTCTACCCTGATGAAGTCTGTGGCAGGCAAACTCATAAATGGCTTCCTACAATGCCACCAATTAATGCCCACTTAAGTGGTGCTGCTGCATGCAGTATTAAGAGAGGAGTTAGCTTCTTGTTCACAGGCTTCCCCAGCCCACAACTGAGGGACATGGCACATTGAGAAGGTAGTCTAATGAACGCCATCCACTGGTGTTTGGTGGACCAGCAACTCATGACAAGCCAGGGATAGCAAGAACTGAGTCAGAGACAATGCAGTGTGGAGCTGGAGGAACACAGCAGGCCAAGCAGCATCAGAGGAGCAGGAAAATTGACGTTTCAGGTTGGCACCTTTCCTCAGAAGCCTGGTGTCTACCCCAGATTCCTTGATTCTCAGGAAGGTCTGTTGCTCAAGTACCTGTGATTGGTGCTTCATGCAGCAAGTCTTCCCAAAACAAGGCAATGCAGGACTGTTGCCGATTCTCCAATCAGCAGACTAGATGCCTGTTGCTTACATTCAACATGACTCATCTTCTGCACGGCTTTGACTCAACAGCATTTACCGCAATAGTGCAGTGTGACTGTAGAGATGCTGCTAATACACTTTGATACTGCATGTTACAATATTTTTTCTATAATTCTAATGTTACTAAATATTTTGCATCTTTGTAAAAGATACCATTTCACAGTGAATCACAGTTTGAACAATACCAAATTTCAGACTTGGTCTTCACTGAGTGACATGTAATCTGCAATTAAATAACTAGTGTTGCATGGATGTGAGTGGGGTACATGGTTTAAGTGTTTAGCGCTGCCATCAATTAACTTTCCCATCTCCAATTTAATCTTAATCCCTCTGAAGGAAGTGATTTTTTTAAACAAAAATGTATTTTTTTTATACTTCAAGAAATCATCTGTTTCCATGTACGTAATAGGATGCCAAAGTATTAATCTTTAGATAGCCCTGCATAAAGCCCCAAGGGCGGTAGTTAAGATCAACTGTAAAGAAGGAATGCTACATGGATTTATAGAATGACACCTCAATTCCAAAGGTTAAATTGTGAGGAGAAATAATGCAAACATTTTAATGGAATGTTATTTATCCACTGCGTGAACTGTTTCCCTGTATAGAGGCTATCAGACCTATCAATTATTTCCAGTGTTTCTGTTTTTATGACACAAGTTACAGTTATAAATACAGAAGTTTTGAAGGTTAAGGAGCGTCTTGGTCCAGATTTTCATGATGTCAAGGGGAACCGATAGTCAGTCTCGATTTTTCATCTGTTATCGCTCTAGGATGAACAGCAGAATCTAAAATTTAGAGCCAGTTTGGGATGAAGCCAGGAAATATCTCTGTGCTCAAAGTTGGAATTCTTCTGCAAACGAATTTGATGCCAGGTCAGTTGTTAAATTTATTCATCTCAGATTTAAAATTATGCTAATTAAGGTGTTAAGGGATATGAAGCAAAGGTTGTGTGCATAAATCAACAAAGAGCAGACTCTTGTTCTTGTGTTGCTAAGTTCCTTTGAACTATTTATGTACTAATGATATCCTGTTTCTATTTAACTATGACCTGAATTACTGAAATAATTCCTTGATTATTTAAGAGATAAAAGGTACTGCAGATGCTGGAGAATCCGAGATAACCCTTCGGGTTTAGGCCCGAAACGTCAAGTTTTCCTGCTCCTATGATGCTGCTTGACCTGCTGTGTTCATCCAGCCCCATGCTTGTTATCCTTGATTATTTAAACCTGAGTTACTTGGCATTTACTTCCCACATTGGTTTCCCTTATGGCCTTTCTGTAAGTGAGATTGCAGAATTTGAAGGACATTTTTTAATATTAAAAGCCTCAGGAGCTGAGCTGAAAGGGACTGTTGCTGTGACTATCAGGGCACTTCTCAGTTTGAGAGTGGGAATTGCAGTTCAGTTTTTAGAAGGCAAAGTGCATTGCTTGGCTTCTGTATTGGTCAGCCTTTATGGTTCAATCTCTGTTTACAATAGAGGTCTTTGGTGTCTGGGTACATGTGTTCTGAAAATGGTGCCTCAAAGTAGAAATGATAAATAGTTTGTATGAGGAGTGAGGAAAATTAAAGCATTATCAGAAAAATATCTCTAGGGAGCCTGGTTCTGCCTTGGTTGGGACACAGATTGATAAATATACAAGATAACCAGGTGTAGAGCTGGATGAACACAGCAGGCCAAGCAGCATCAGACACTAGGCACACTCCAGCAGTTCAAGAAGACAGCTCACCACTGCCTTCTCAAGGGCAACTAGGAATTGGCAAAGAAGTGCTGGCCCAACCTGTAACATCTACATTCCATGTACGAATTTTGACAAAAAAAAGATTCTGGCGGTTGTGGCAGTGAGAAAAGGTGTTGTATCTAATAACTGTGGGTGGGCTGTGAACCTTACTGGGATGTGGAGCAGTACTGAAGAGGGAGTGTGAGGAGAGAAGATAGTGGATGTTATGGTCATGGAGTGCAGAAGGTCATTGATCTTCATGTGGTTTTGCTGGGCTTTCCTTCGACAATGGAAACAGCACTGACCTCAGTTGCAACTTTGGACCAAGCTGGCAGTGCCTGGTGTGGTGTCCTCTGCTGATCCAAAAGGAGATGGGCAAGGGCCTCCAGGTTCATGTCAACAAATTTGGGTCTTCACTTCTGCTGCCATCTCCATGACACTTCTTGTGATTATGGAACCGTGGAAGTCAGTTCTGGGCTGATGGCGCTGGACCCGCTTTCACAGTGTGGTTTTAAAAGTAGCACTGGTACCAGGAATCCCTGAAGGCTCAGGCAGCAGCCATTACTTCTGTCCCTAGTGAGGGGGACGATGAGACAAGAAGGCAGTCATAGAGGCACGGTGCATATATAATGAGGTCAGTCTTGGAGAATCGTGTGGGAAATCTCACTATGGCTCACAAAGAAAAACTCTCCACGAAATATGCCAAAATCAACACAACCGATTTCTGGTAACATTCAGTCTGTAGATTTTACAAAAGTACAAGTGTCCAATCAGCGGGCTTGGTGCAAATGTAAACATTTTCTTTTATCTGTTTGGGTGTCAATCATGACTGGTACAATTTGGAAAGTTGGAATCACAATCAATTGTTAAAGGTAGTTGAAACTTTCATTGCTAGAGATTTAACTTGAGTTTCTGTTGGAAGACCTATTGGGACAATACAGTCTCTGGTGCATTGTTGTTTTTCAAATCTGGGTGGGATGCACTGTTTGAAATGGAAAACAGGTGTCCATTACCAACACATTGTGCACATGATGTTAGACCTGTGTGTTTGCTGTAATTTAGAGAAAACTTATGAAGCAACATTTGTTACATCTATTTTAAATTAAGTGGAACTTAGTAGAAATCTTATAAATTCATCTTTGTTAATGTTGTTGGACAAGTTGTGTTCACAGTTCAATTAGTCTATTTCATTCAAATCTGGAACTTTTTAATCTCTAAGATGTACAGCTGCTTGTATTTCTGTCAAAGATGAATTTATTTTCATTATCTGTGTGACTAACGCCTTTAAATAGTTTACCTGTAGACGCTTTTTTTTCTAACAATGTTAGTACATGCCATTGTTAATTAGCTGAAAAGACAGGAAGTTATGACATCTTGGTTGAAAATGATTCTGCGAAATGAGTGAGAGGTGACAATACTGTTTGTACAATCGCTGATGGGTACGCAATAAAAAAATGAAGCAGTTAGCTTGCATATGTTCCCGTTGTACAAGGACCTTGCTATTTTCATACTCTACCCTTGAGATTTTAAATAGCATTTTGACAGAAGGCTAACTTCACAGTATGATGTGAGCATCTGCATGTGGGTCTAGCTACTGAGCATGCCTGTTTATGTGACAAGCTTTCTCATCTCTCTAGAGAGATGGATTGAACTTTGCACTTACAAACATCAGTAAATAGATTCTACATTGGACTTTAAAAGGTATCTCCATGCATTCTGTCTGTCTGTCTGTCTGTCTGTCTCTCTCTCTCTCTCTGCCTTGCTCTCTCTCTCTTGTTGTGGACTGCCAGTCTGATGCACAGTGATACCTTGTCGTACCAGGGGAATTCTGGTGTCTGAAGATTTCACGTATGGAAAACACCTACCTTTCATTTATGAAATAAACCAAGCAGTCGCTTCTTTTTTTATGCTCGAGTGACTCATTGCAGAATGAGAGAGAATGGTATGAAGTAAAAGATGCATTTTTGCAAGCACTCATACAAGATGGGTTAAGGTAAAGCAGCAGTGATTATGCAGCACGCATTGGCAACACGCTTAGGATCCTTGCTGGGAACAGCTGCTGTGGACCATAACTGAGCTCTTTAGCTAATGAAGGCTACTTGGATAAGACTTCTAAAACAAGCCAAAGGAGGACGTTTGAAGAATTCCGATATCTATGTAAGAGCAAATACCGTTTTAAAATTGTCTTGGGCAATCTGTAATGAGGTGCTTACAATATCTCGACAGTCACAGCTGGCTTTTTCTAACACCATTTTAGCATTTCTAATTGTTTTGATGAATTAAGTTGGTGAGCTCCTCTCTAATTTGAGTGGCCTTTTAAAATGCTTTAAATAAAAATGAAGGCACCTTAACCATTTGAAGGAATAGCTGCCAGGGAGAGAAATTTAGCTTGAATCTGACAGATTCTGGCAGTTGTTTGCAGAAATCAAAAGATGCAGGAACATGTTGTGGTTTGATTTCACAATTTGAAGCAGACTGCTGTGTTTCTGTGACATTATTTAAGAGAGTAAAACATTGTTATGCGATTGTGATAGTTTTCTTCAATACTTGTCTGTTAATTGTTTTTCTGCTTTGAGTAAGAATTTGTTTAATGATATACCATGCAAAGTAACTACATCCAAACGTGCAAAAAACAAGAATTTGGAAGCACTTGGCTTAAATAGCCAGAGAGAGAGTGTGTGTTGAAAGGAGTGGAGGAGCTTGTGTATGTAGTCGCTGCTCTAGGTGCCAACAAATAGGTGGTCATATTTTCCTCATTTGTTCCTTTGCAGGGTTCGGCGGACTCCTACACTAGCCGTCCATCTGAATCCGATGTATCTCTGGAGGAAGACCGGGAAGCTGTACGGAGGGAAGCAGAGCGACAAGCCCATGCCCAGCTGGAGAAGGCAAAGGTAATGTAATGTTATTCCATTGGATCTTGGCTATGTTTTGTATCAGGCAGCTGGAACTTACTGCACCAAAGTGGCAATGCTATTTATTTGGTAAGTTGCTGGCTAGGACACAATGGATCAACAAGTTAGAACACACACAGGAAACTGTAATCTAAACTGATTTAATGTGGAAATGCCGGTGTTGGACTGGGGTGGACAAGGTCAGAAACCACACGACACCAGCTTACAGCCCAACAGGTTTATTTGAAAACACAAAGCTTTCGGAGTCTTACTCCTTCTTCGGGTGTTAGTGAGAGAAGTAGTATCAGACACAGAATTTATAAGTAAAAGGTCAAACCTTTGATGAGGTCACACCACTGATGAGGAAATACTAAACAAACCTAGGATGCTGTTAAGTCTTTAATCAGTTAGAACTGCTGAAACTGTGCTAGGAAAAGTACTCACTTCCCTTACAATTTGTTCAAAACCAGCCACATTAATTAATTTACGAACATGTGCATCAGGGTAAAATTGGATATCCAATTCTTAAATGCTATCTTCAATATTGCTCATGCGTTAACAATTGTATCAATATTCAAGGATAAAGAATACTAAAGGAAAATTGAATGCAAAGGTTTTTTTTTAAAAGTCAGTGTTCAGCAATATAAATCATTCCTTCGCATTTGGAAAGTGCTGAATGTCAGTTCATTGGAAGTGCAGTTATTTGTGTTGGCAGCCATTTTACACAAAGTAAGATCCACCAAGTAGTCGTGAGATAAATGACCAGTTATTATACTTCTGTTAGGATTGACTGAAGGAGGGATATTGACTGGAACATTAGGGTAGCTCTTTGCACAATCCGATATTTATTTGAAAAAAGAGGATAACACTACTTTTAAGATTTTGTTGATGGTACACAATTGAGTTTTGGAAATTGACCGTTGAACTTCAGTTAACATTCACTCCTAGGCACCAAGCTCCCTAGACCTGTGAGTCTCATGTAATATTCATGAACTTTAACAAAGCTGCAGTAATACGCGATGCAGGAGCTGTCATTAGTCCTTGACTTTTGAACATCTTTTCCCTTGCAATGGCAGGTGCAGTATCTTTGACAGGTGAATATAAACGTTACATATTAAAGCAGATTTATTCTCCTCCAAATCAACAATTTGAAGAGGTGCATGGAGGCTGTGCAGTTTGTGTTGTTTGTGCTTTGTACATATTTACTTGAAAGGCTTGAGGAGAAGAGCTGGCTGCTCTGTTCTACAGTCACACAGTCAGCAGAGGTTTTTCCTATTCAAAAGCTTGTCAGAGTGTTTAGCAAGTCGAACGCAATGACAACTAAATCATGTTTAACAAAAACATTTATAGTTATTTTAATCAAGCTGTTCAGGTTTGTTATGACACACCTTCAGGGCTGGTGGGATTTGAAACCAGACCTGTTGCCCAGAGGTAAAAATGCTACCACTGCATCACAAAATCCTACGAAAAGTATTTTGCTGTCTTAAAACATCTCAAGACACTTCACAACATTGTAATGTCATTCTTTAATGGGGTACTGCGCTGGAAACCAGGTTCCACTATTCATGGAGTCATGACAAAAGTTACAAATTTTATTCAAATATGCAAGTTCCCCATTACCTGCCAGATAGACCCAGTCAAACAGAAAACCTGGTTAGAGCCAAAAAAAACTGCAGATGCTAGAATCCAAGGTAGACAGACAGGAGGCTGGAAGAGCACAGTAAGCCAGGCAGCATCTGGAGGAAAGGAGGAGTCAACATTCAGCTATTACCCAAGAACAGAAAACATGGACCAGGTTTCTGTACTTATTTGAAACTACTATCCATTAGAAGTAAGTAGATTTGAATAACAGGTAAATAACTGTGATCTGTCAACATATTCTTGACGACTTGAAGCTCCAAACCCTTTCTAAAACTCCTCCATAGATCCATACAGACAGACACAACCTGTGTTATCTGTTTGTGGAAAAAAACTGGGAAACTGTCCCAGTCTACATGATTTGCTTAGATGATCCTTTTGCTGGCCAGAACTTGCTGTTCTTCAATCTCCCTTCATGTCTTTTTCATTCCTACACAACAGGCAAAGCCAATTGGTACCTTAACTGATGAGTCTCTTAGTTACTGGTTAAATGACATACTTTACATTAACTAGTGAGGGAAATTAACTGACTTTCTTCACATTTTAGATATTTTACTGGAGAGAAAGATGCAACTCCCACCCCCACCTCCGCCAGAAGTCAGAAGGCCTCTGCTATTATTGTTCACACCCACAAGCTGTTCAGTTACCCATAAGCCAATTAGATAGTTGTTCCTGTCAGGCTAAAGCCTCTGACATCCATAACTGGTCAAAACTCCACAAACCATTTGTCTGCTCATTGCCAGCCAAGTCACACTTTGTGAACACCCTCCTGCTGCCAGCCGTCCTGCAAATAGTCTCCGTCACTGTTTGAATAAAGCAACAGCGTAAATGCGACTTACAATGAGTTTCAGTAACTTCCTTTCAAAAAGTGCAACAATTCTTTCCTCAATTGTTTTTTTAAAAAACAGTCCTTTCCACATTTAAGTCCAGGATCAAATATGCAGAAAAATCAAAAGGAATGGGGTCTTAATAATAATCAGACTAAAAAGTGATATCAAGAAAAGAATGAATGAGGGGGACAGAGGACTGGCTAAAAATTTGGTGAAAGAATTAGGTTTTGAGAAGGGTGTCTGAAAGAGAATGAGATGAGGAATGATGTAAGAAAGGATGTGGTCTCCAAAGGTAAAACTCAGGATGACCAGCTTGTACAAGAGGCCAGAATTGGAGTTCTGCTGAGCCTTCAGAGTGTTATGGAGTAAGAGGAGGCTGTTACAGGGAGGGCTACAGCAAAGCATAGAAGGACTTGTGCTTGGTGTCTGGTCCATTGATGTAAGTTAACAAATATGGGGCTGATAGGTATAGTGTAGGTTACGGTGCGTGTAACATAAATATTCCAATGATCAACCAATACTAGCAGGCGTTCACTAAGTTAAATAAAGCATAACTTGTATAAACATGGTTGTGATCTAAGCAGTATAATAACCCACTTGTCTAAAGGAAAATATATCTGTTAAGCACAGGTTTTCTCCTGTAGTGTCCTCAGGGTAGTGGATGGAATGTGACCTGCCTTTAATTCTCAAAATATTCTTTGGTTAATGCTGCATACTTGAGAGTTGATTTTATTAAGGCAGTCTTCACAACCATTTGCTTTTCGCTGTCAATTTCGAAATATCTTGTCCAACCAATTCTACCAATCCTAGGAAGTAACACACTTTGTTTACTTCCGTACAGCCTTGTTTTTGTAAGGGACAGTTTTAGTTCCTCCACTCTCTTATTGGACCACTTTGAGTACTATATTCCATTTAATTTGTAGACAGATGCTTGGGGAGACTTGGAGAAGAACTAACAGATACCTGAATATTCAGGAGTCCTAGGTTACAGCTATTATCTATTCATAGAAATGTCAAAGCTTGTGCCAAAGATTATGGGCAGTATAGAATCTTTTGAATTAAGGTGGCGTCTAATTTTGCTTTCTGATTTGCTTTAACCAGCTTGCTTGGATATGATTTGCAGATATCTTTTTTTTGGGCACAGTCTCTCATTTAAGTTGCAAATGTCCACACAGATTCAAACTTTGCTGTTTGGCCTTACGTCTGGAATTATTTAGTGCATCACTTGGAAGTTCCTCCACTCTTTATATATCAAACAAACGGAGGACCACTGTTTTGTTAGCTTTTGGGGAGGGTGGGGTTCATATTCAGTTATGTTATGTTGGCGGTCAAGCACTATAAAAAAAAATTGATCTGTTAATAAACCTCAGTTTGGATATGGTACATTAGTTAACTAGATAAAGAAAGTATACAGCTGTGACAAGTGAGGACAGTTCACTGATACCAGAGGATTACTAAGCTGTTGCCAAGGAGCATGTCAGTATCTTGTAAGTTGTGAAGACAGCATTCTGTTCTCCTAACTGAAGTGCTAGGGAATGCTTCCCAGGGTCTTCTTCCTCCTCATTTGATTCGTCATTTAACAGGAGAAAATAACTACCCTATGTACCGATCACTTGTTGATTATAAAACCAAAATACCACAAATGCTTGAAGTTTGAAATGGGAAGCTACTCGAGACATCAGATGACTATTGTGACCTTACCTGCCTCCATTTTGAAGGTTAGTTAGACCATAGACCATAAGATACAGGAGTAGAATTAGGCCAATCGGCCCATCATGCCTGCTGCATTATTTGATCATGGTTGATATGTTTCTCAACCAAATTCTCCTGCCTTCTCCCCATAACCTTTGATCCCCTTACTAGTCAAAAACCCATCTATCTCTGTCTGAAATACATTCGGTGACTTGTCGTCCACAGCCTTTTGTGGCAGTGAATTCAAAGGTTGACTGCCTTTCTGGCTGAAGAAATTCCCCCTGAACTCAGTTTTAAAGAGTCATCCATTTGCTCTGAGGTTGTGCCCTCAGATTCTAATCTGTCCTACGAGTAGATACATCTTCTCCACATCCAGTATATCCAGGCCTATGATAAGCCCTTGGATCACTCTTGTAAACCTTCTGTGACCCCCTGTAGGGCCAGCATATCCTTCCTTAGATTCAGGGACCAAAACTGCTCACAGTGATTGTAGCAAGGTCAGCCAGGAGGACATCATAGAGTTTGAGAACATTGATTGGGGCTGTTAATCTGGTCCAATCAGGGAGCCCTGGCTGATAGATATAAACAGAAATGTCAGACATTCTACATAAAAATTGAAAGAACTGCGGCTGTTATGAATCAGGAACAAAAACAGAAGTTGCTGGAAAAGCTCAGCAGGTCCAGCAACATCTGTGAAGGAAAATCAGAGTTAATGTTTCGGGCCCAGTGAGGAAGGGTCACCGGACCCGAAACATTAACTCTGATTTTTCTTCACAGATGTTGCCAGACCACCAACTTCTGTTTTTGTGTCAGACATTCTGTTTACTCTTGCGAGCTGGCTCTGAGGGAGCTGGATCAGTGTCAAGGATTTTCCACATGTAAATAAAGGATGACTTGGTGATGGGATACTGGCCTCTGTGGAGATATTTCAACAATATTCCAAATGCAGTCTGACCGGTTGTTATTTATTTCTAAGACTAAACACTGTATTGGTAACAGGCTAGTGTAGCATTTGATAAATCTTGGATATAAGTTCAGTGGAACGTTATGATCACAGTCGTTCTTATGGCTTTTTCTTTATTCGCATATGCTTTTTGAAGGTTGGTTACTGCAGTAACACAGCTAAATGAGGTCTCATGCTATACATGAAATACTATTTATGGAATAATAAAAGAATTCAGTTTTACAGTGACCCCAATTTCCAACAGTGCCTAAATTGCCAGACTGCTTGTCCAACATTGAATGCTGGATGAACAGAAAAATCCTTCAATTCACCACTGGGAAGAGCAAAGCTAATGTCTTTAGTCCTTACCACAAACGCTATGCTCTCACCAGTGACTCTATCCCATACTCTAGCAATTTTCTGAGGCTGATCCAGAACTCTGGTGTTATAATTGACTCTGAGATGAGAGATGAGTTTTCAGCCATTTCCAGATTGTTGCTCAGTGATTAAAAACCGAAAGAACTGCAGATGCTGTAAATCAGGAACAAAAACAAAAGTTACTGGAAAAGCTCAGCAGGTCTGGCAGCATCTGTGAAGAAAAAAGAATCAGAGTTAAAGTTCTGGGTTTGGTGACCCTTCCTCAGAACAGAAGAAAGATCACCGAACCCGGAACGTTAACTCTGATTTTTTTTTCCCTCGCATATGCTGCCAGACCTGCTGAGCTCTTCCAGCAACTTCTGTTTCTGTTGCTCAGGAAAGCGTTTTTCCTTCTTTCTGGCTCTGCGGTAGATGCTCTGTTGCTGCTACTCTCATGCATATCCTTGTCACTGCTAGATTTAACTATTCCATTGTACTCCTGGTCGGCTTTTGACATTCTACCCACTATAAATTTCACCGGATCCAAAACTTTGCTAACCATTTCCTAAATTGGGCCAAATTCCACATCTTTATACCACCTGGGCTCACTATTTCTGGCTCTCAATTAAATACCATCTCAGTTTTAAAATTTTACTTCATTCTTGTTATCAGATCCTTCTATGGCCTGATCCCTTCCTCTCCATAAACCCAAAACACTTTGGTATATCTGTTTTCCTCGAAGTCTTGAGCTTCCCAATTTTAACTGCTTTACCATTGAGGTCTGTGCTTTTCAATTGCCATAATATGCCCTTATGTGATTTGGTGTCTTTTTTTAAAATAATATGTCTATGAAGCACTTTTTGGATGTCATAATTAACAACTTCTGTTACATTTTAAAGATGCCAAATAAATACAAGATATTGTAATAGTACACATCTAAGTTCATACAGTCAGGATTTCGACCACAGTGGTCGAGAACGCCCTCGACCGTGTCTCCCACATTTCCCGCAACTCATCCCTCACACCCCGTCCCCGCAATAATAACCAAAAAAGAATCCTCCTCGTCCTCACGTACCACCCCACCAACCTCCGGATCCAACGCATCATCCTCCGACACTTCCACCATCTGCAATCAGACCCCACCACCATAGACATTTTTCCCTCCCCACCCTTATCTGCCTTCCGGAGGGACCACTCTCTCCGTGACTCCTTTGTCTGCTCCACACTCCCCTCCAGCCCCATCACACCAGCCCCTTTTCCCTGCAACCGCAGGAAGTGCTACACCTGCCCCCACACCTCCTCCCTCACCCCAATCCCAGGCCCCAAGAAGACTTTCCACATCAGGCAGAGGTTCACCTGCACATCTGCCAATGTGGTATACTGCATCCGCTGTACCCGTTGTTGCCTCCTCTACATCGGGGAAACCAAGCGGAGGCTTGGGGACCGCTTTGCAGAACACCTGCGCTCAGTTCGCAACAAACAACTGCACCTCCCAGTCGCGAACCATTTCAACTCCCCCACCCATTCCTCAGACGACATGTCCATCCTGGGCCTCCTGCAATGCCACAGTGATGCCACCCGAAGGCTGCAGGAACAGCAAATCATATTCAGCCTGGGAACCCTGCAGCCCAATGGCATCAATGTGGATTTCACAAGTTTCAAAATCTCCCCTCCCCCAACCGCATCCCAAAACCAGCCCAGCTCATCTCCGCCTCCCTAACCTGTCCTTCCTCTCACCTATCCCCTCCTCCAACCTCAAGCCCCAGCCCCATCTCCTATCTACTAACACCATCCTGCCCCCTTAACCTGTCCGTCCTCCCTGCACTGACCTATCTCCTTCCTACCCCCCACCTACACTCACCTTTACTGGCTCCATCCCCGCTTCTTCGACTTGTCTGCCTCCTCTCCATCTATCCTCTCCTCTATCCATCTTCTATCCGCCTCCCCCTCTCTCCCTATTTATTTCAGAACCCTCTTCCCCTCCCCCATTTCTGATGAAGGGTCTAGGCCCGAAACGTCAAGTTTTCCTGCTCCTATGATGCTGCTTGGCCTGCTGTGTTCATCCAGCCCCACACCTTGTTATCTAGGATTTCTTGCAGCAGCTTTTTATTTACTCTTGAGTTGAAGCCCATTTTAAGCAGTTTCTGGCATTTAAACATAATGCCCTGGACCAGCGAAGATTTTATTCAACCTCAGCAGAAGTAGTAAAAATCCAGAGACTCAGGCTGATGCCCTAGGGTATGGCTTCGAATCTCACCATGACAGATCAATGAAAATCTGGAATTAAAAGTTGGACGAAAAGCGACTTTGTAACCACTGCTGATTAATGTTAAAAGCCCTTTTGGTTCATAAACATCCTTTAGGGGAGGAAGTCGACCATACTTGCCTGGTCTGGAATATATGCAGTTCCAGAGCCAAACTAAATTGGTTGACTATTAACTGACCCTGAAATGACACTAGAAAATCAGTTAGGTCAAGCCACAATTAGGAATGGGTAGTAAATGTTGGCTGAGTCAGTGACTGTACTTCTGTCATTTTAACTGCTTCTATCCTTGTAAGTATGGCTTAATCACAAGAGAAAGCCCAGGTTCTTGCTACAGGTGTTGGTCAGGGCAATAGCCATCTTCAGTTGCTTTGCCAGTGACCTTCCTTCCATTGTAAGGTTATGAATAGAGCGATTCTGATCAAATCATTCGGTCCACTCCATTGACTACTCACCCCTTAATGGAATAGACTGTGCTCACCTAAGATTTTTTTTCTTCTTTATTCGTTCACAGGATGAGGGCGCCACTGACTAGGCTAATAGCTATTGTCCATCCCTAAGTTAAGAGTCAACTACATTGCTGTGGGTCTGGAGTCACACGTAGGCCAGACTAGGCAAGGATGACAGTTTCCTTCCCTAAAGGACATTAATGAACCAGATGGGTTTTTCTGACAATCAACAATGGATTCACGATCATCATTAGACTCTTAATTCCAGATATTTATTGAATTCAAATTCCACCATCTGCCATGGCAGGATTCAAACCAAGGTACTCAGAACATTACCTGGGCCTCTGGATTAATAGTCTAGTGGTAATACCACTAGGCCATTGCCTCCCCTTTGTCTGTACAGTATCCAAATTTGGATGACAAGCGTGACACTGCTTAATTGATGGGCAGTAAAAAATCTCCAATAAGAAATAATGCCTAACTATCTTTCCGTCATCTTCAGTGGCACCACAAATGCTAGATTACCCCACAATCAACATCACGAGAGCACTATAGACTGTAAGTTTAATAGGAGCAGTCAGATTAACATTATATGGTTCAGACTGTCAACTCTAACCTATCAAATGCTCTGCACTATCTACAAAGATTCCCATTCATGTGAGGCTTGGACCGTCTTGAACTGAGCAGTCTAACTAATCAGTGACCTTGCTACTGGAATAATTTTCTCTACCCCCTTGGTCATTGGCATTTCATGACTGCAGCGTGTACTAAATACATGGTGCACTGCACCAACTTAGTCAGCTTCCTGTGACCGCAAGTACTTATTGTATGACCTCTATCTGGGAAGACAAAAGGAGCAATGTCCAGGCAGCAGATTGTTATTCGAGGACACTTGCCACTTGCAGACTGTTTATAGGTTCTTCTAGAACTGGGCTGTGACAGGAGAGCTCTTAAGCAAATCTCTCTGCCTTTTAGTTGAGACATGAAAACTCCCCAACTGCATCATTGGGGTTAAATTCACCAACAAAATTTTCTACGATATGGCTTGAGAGCCTTCCAATTTCCTTCCAGTTATTTAATTGGTCACTTTCACTTTCCAATGACTTCCAGCTCTTTTCACTGGGCCTGTGTTTCTGTTATGGTATTATATTGCCCAAACTTACAGGTTTCACAGTGGGTGGACTTGTAGGAGTAATAATGAAATGTATTAAGTTTTTTTTTTAATATTCCAACCTTCAGAGTCTGAAGCACTCTTTTTTTTTATTCATTCATGGATGTGGGTATCACTGTACCAGTATTTATTTCCTACTCCTAATTACCACCTGGAACAAAGTGGTTTGCAGGGGTTATTTCAGAGGCCGCTTAAAGGTCAACCATATTGTAGGTCTGGAGTCACAATTATGCCAGAGGTGGCAAAGGTAACCGACTTCCTTTTCTAAAGGACAACAGCAAACCAAATGGATTCTTACAGCAATTGATAGCAGTTCCACGGTCACCAGTAGACTAGTTTTTAACTCCAGATCTTTTGACTCCAAATTCAGTTCAGCCTTCACCATTTGCGGTGAAGGAGTCATATTTGTTCCCAGAGCATTAGGCTCTGAAGGATCTGTGGATCTGAAGCAATCTGTGGATTGCTTGTCCAGTGACGCTATCAATATACAACAACCTCGCCCCAGGTTTCCTTCTTTGATTTTCTATTTTAAAACATAGCAGATTGAGATTTTTCTGTGTAATAATTAATGGTGTCACATCCACAAGTTGGCAGACCACTTCCAAGATAGAAAATTCTGTTGCCTTTGTGCATTACACACAACAAATACTGATTTGGGATTCAGACATTTTGTACTTTCTTTATGAAAATCATTAATTTTTTTTGATCTCTCTTTAACCTTGCAATCAAGTTCAGTGAATCCCACGTCCAGATCTGTCCGAATGACATTGTACTCTGCCTGAGAAGAAAACTTCTGCAGTAAATTTCTTAATAGGTTAAACTTGATAATTTTGTTTTCTGGCAATGAATTCTATATGCTATCATTCCCCTTTGCTAGGTCTATTCTGGGTGTTGTGTTAACTTATTCATGAAATGTCAGAAATAATGGCTGTCAAAACCTGAGTTGGCTAACCTCTGCTTCAGTGGCTCCAGGAAATATGTAGCCTTTCAGAGAATGAATTCTTACTGATCATAACACACTCTTTTTGGAAACACCGGAAAGAATTGCTTTTACTTTTTCAACATTGCTTGTAAAAAGCTTGCAGAATTTTTTAAATGTAATGTATACACTGTATTTGCTTCTTTCGTAAAAGCTTAAGTTACGTGCAAACAAAACTTAAAACGGAGTCTACATCAGTTGTAGATTTTGCTGTATCTTCTGCTTGTATTAGGCTATTTGCTGGAACATTCATGGCTACCTTACCAGTCGGCACTCGAACTTGTTGCAAGTAGGTGTTTGTGGTTGCGTTCTTCAGCAAGTGTGTTAAGCTGAGACAGAAGTTGATCAAGATTTTTGAGAAGATTTGTAGCTCAGGTTGTTGATGTAGTTATTGACGTGCTTGCTGAGCTGGGTAAGCTTGTTCACAAACATTTTGTCACCGTGATTGGTAATATCGCCTCTGGTGAAGCCTGGCGCTCAAACCGGTACTCCATTTAACAAACATGTAGAACTGGACCCCATATACCAATTGCTAAGAAACAAATCTGGAAGTGATGTCACCCAACCCAGTAAACCAAGCAAGCGGGACAGATCACCAATGTTTAATCAGAGATGCGCTGATGATGTTACCTAGCATGGTGACAAAGCGTTTGTGAACAAACTCACGAGTTCGGCGAGCAAGTCAACAACTGCAGACAGAAGTTGAATTTTAATTATCTCACTTGCTATTTGTTCTTCTCATAATGATATAAATAAATCAAATTAAAACACAATTAAGGTTGACAGTCCCTAAAGGACATCGTATCAAACATCAAAATCTCAAAGGAAACTGGAAAGATTTCAATCTAAAAAGTTGTCTTTGGGGAGGGATGATGAGATTGTAAGAAATAGGAACATAAATAGGCCGTTCGGCCCTTCAAGCCTGCTCTGCAATTTAGTAGGATCGTGGCGATCCGGCATTACTCATGTCCGTTTTCCTGCCTTTTCCCTATAAGTGTTGATTTCCTTGCTGATGAAAATTTATCTATCTCAGCCTTAAATATACACAAATACTCTGACCCGACACCACTCTGTGGCAAGGAGTTCCAAACCTCAAGAGAGATGACATTCCTCCTCAACTCAGTCTTAAATTGGCACCCCTCCATTCCGAAACTGTGCCTCCTGGTCTTAGGCTTGTCTATGAGGGGAGCATTTACGTGTTAGCATTTACCTATTCAAGCCTCTTAAGAACCCTGTATGTCTTATTGAGATCATCTCTCATTCTTCTAAACTCCAGTGAATAAAGTTCAACCTGATTAGCCTCTGCTCGTAAGACAATCCCTCCATACCAGATATCATCCGAGTGAACCTTCTCTGAACTGCCTCCAATGAAGTGAAATCTTTCCTTAAATGAGGTCAAAACTGTTCATGATATTCCAGATGTGGTCTCAGAAGCACTTAGAATCATAGAATCCCTACAGTGCAGATAAAGGCCATTCAGCCCATCGAGTCTGCACTGACCCTTGAAGAGCATCCCACCCAGATCCAACCCCTAACCCCATCCCAGTAACCCTGCATTTCCTATGGCTAATCCACGGAACCTACACATCCCTGGACACTATGGGCAATTTAGCACGGCCCTTTCACCTAACCTGCGTGTCTTTGGGCTGTAGGAGGAAACCAGAGCACCCAGCAGAAACCCATGCAGACATGGGAAGAATATGCAAACTCTGCACAGACAGTCGCCCAAGGACCTTGCTGTGTCTCCACCCACACAATATCTGGGCTGATGATATCTGTCGTGTTCCCAATGATCATGCTGAATGCAATATGTTGCATAGGAGCCTCTAAGTAGGGGATCGACCAGCCACATTCAAATCGATAATTTATTATTAACGTCATTACCGGTCCAATTAACTATAATAAAGTGTGCTCAATACAATCATATAGTCTGAGTGTGAGAAAAACACTGAGTGGGTTACATGATTTTTCTTTTCTGTTGTTTCTTGTCAGGGTGGGTGTAAGGCTGCAGCTGGGTTCAGTGTTTGACTTCATCAATTCTCAGTGGTGACTTGAATTAATAGTCACCTGTAAAGGCTATAGGTTTAAATGTTACAGGCACGTTTGAGCAATTTTTGCTTCAGTTACACTGGAGAAAGTGGATACACAACCTCCAGTATGGAGGATGTGAGACTTGGAGTTAAAGGTACAGAGAGATAGCAGGAACAGGACGCTGATTTATATGATCAACCCTGATCGTACTGAGTGAGGGAGTAGGCTGAAAGGGCCAAATGGCTTAGTTTGGCTGCTATCTTCTGTGAACCTATGAGGAGAAGAAGAGGGAAAAGGCCTGCTGTTCAGGACAGGAACTACCTGAATCGGGGGAGGGCGGTGCCTTGTAATGAGGGCGAAAGAAGTTTAGGGAAGATTAGGTTTCCTGGATCCTGGAGGCACATTCCTGCTATTCCTGGCCCACGAATATACTGAAAGTAACGCACCCACTACTGCAGGCCTGATTCCTCGTAATCTCCCACAGTTTCCCAGTGCAGGCCTCCAGTTAGAATTGCACTCTGGTCCTGATGTCACCAAAGCCCATTCTGCGTTTTTTAGATTAAAAAATCTCTACTTAGAAAATGTACTTTCTGCGAAAGTAGCCGAAACGCTTTGGGTTGCCTTTTTCCTTTGGCTTGTCTGGGTGCGTTTAATGCTTGATAATATGCGAAAACTGAAGAAATACCTTCATCTGTGTAACCAGCTATTTAGCAGGGAAACCTTTTGTAATTCTGATTTTATGAAGTATTCTATTTAATTGTGAGTGCACACAAGCATTTTCATCTATATGTAAACTTTTATGATGGGGCAGACTCTATTTAGACAAGAAAATACTGGAAAGTAGTGGCAGCTCAGGCAATATGTGTGGAGAGAGAAATAAAGCCAAGTTTTCACATCAATGATTTTTCATCAGAATTGGGAAAAGTTAGAAGCCTGACAGCATCTGAGGAGAGAAAGCAGAGCCCAGAGAAAACAGACTCTCAGTGGCACCATGGAACATGTTGCTGCTTAGTGGAAATTGTAGGATAGACTAGAAATTACTGTTTGTTTGTGATTCTAGTGACTAACCTCTTAACACATTTGTGTGACAGTTCTTTGTCTACTCTTTTAATGTATGCTCAAGCTTATTTATTCTTAAATTAATGCCACCTATAAAATAGTGGACAAAGCAATGTGAGCAGAAGAACTCATCCATTAGTATCGCTGATGGTAACCTGTAGGCTATATATTTTTAAAAATCATCACTTGTTGAAAGAGCACATTGTTGTGTACTGTGCAATTTTAGTTCAAAACTATGTGTGATGCTGACATTTGCAACACAGTTGGTTATCTTTGCCAAGCTTGACTTTAATGAATATAATGCAATTTATGGCAGGAACTGTAAGTGCTGTTTCACACATACATTCACATTTTATTTTTATTTCGTGAGCACTAAAAACAGGGACAGGACTGTGAAACTAACACTGCATCTGTAGTATGTAAAGCCTCGTGACAGAGACTCGAATTATTGCTGCATATGAATGTCTTGAGTAAGCGCTTGATTTTTATATAGTTTGGTGGAAATATATTTCATCTTCCCTTAGCCCATATTAGTTTGCTGTCTGAAGAGTCTTCTCCAGGTCATTTCCATCCTGCGTCCAACGTGCTGGGAATCCATGTCTTTTCAACAACCATTGTTAGCCAAATATCACATGAAGCTAAAAGAGAAATTGCTGGAGAAATTCAGCAGCTCTGTCGGTATCTGTGGAGAGAAAGCAGAGTTAATGCTTCAGGTTCAGGGACCCTTCTTCAGGACTCTGACTCCATACTGGACTCAATACGTTAACTTTGCTTTTCTCTCCACAGATGCCACCAGACCTGCTGAGTTTCTCCTGCAATTTCTGTTTTTGTTTCGGATCTTCAGTGTTCAGTTACATGTTTTATTTTGCACATTAACCTAACCTTGTTAAACTCCTTTACTGAGCAATCAACTTATCAGCAGTGAAACCGAGCCTCACTACTTTAAGCATTTTTGATTCATTGTGATGAATATGTCCTTGTTAAATTATAATGCAGGATGTGTAGCGCTATGATTGCAAACCAAATAACTTGGAACAGTCAGATGATGCAATTTTTAAAGTAGATGAGGTTAAACTAATTTACTCTGTGAAGCTCTTAATTGTGGTGAGAGGGCTCATTACCATTTTGTTCTTTTACAAGGTAAATGTGTCAGGAAGCCAGTTAATCAGGTGAGAAATGGTGTCACTGGATACCTTTATGTTTGTTCTGAAGTATCCTGAATATTCCAGTTGCAGTATTCAGGAAGATTCTATAAGTTGACAAGTTAATATTTTTTAAAGATCCGCTAATATGTTAGAAGAAACTGCGGAAGAATGCAAAATGTGTTATTTATTATAGCTGAGAAAAGATACATTTTGTCAAAGCTCTTTATCTTGCATTCATTGGGACAATCCACAGGAATACTGGTGTAAAGGGGGACAAAACTTTTACACTGTATGAGAAACCTATGCTGATTAGTTGGCAAGTGGACTTTAAGTGTTAAAGATGTTACTTTGGAGAAAATATCAGTCAGAAGACGACTGATATTTAATTGCCAAGCTTTAACCAGGCAGATTGACCCTGATTTGACGAGGTATTGCCCTAAAGAGTGGCTTGTTCACTTGAAACAGGCACAGAGTGTGTACATGTTCTCCATCAGCAAAGAGTAGGGCCTGGTGTATTTAGAGATAGTACGAACTGCCGATGCTGGAGTCAGAGATAGCAGAGTGTGGAGCTGGAGGAGCACAGCAAAATCAAGATCATCTAGCAAATGTTGTTCAATCCCAGAGTCACATCATAGAGTCTCAGAACTGTCCAGCATAGAAACAGATACTTCAGTCCAACTCATTCATATCCTATATAAATCTAGTTCCATTTGCCAGGATTTGGCCCATGGCTGTCTAAACCCTTCCTATTCATATACCCACCCAGATGCCTTTTAAATGTTTTAATTGTACCAGCCTCCACCATATCCTTTGGCAGCTCGTTCTATACATGCAGTACCCTCTGCCTGAATATGTTGTCCCTTAGGACCCCTTTAAATCTTTCCCCTCTCACCTTAAACCTATGCTCTCTAGTTTTGGACTCCCCCACCCCAAGGGAAAGACCTTATCTGTTTGACCTCTCCATGCCCCTCTATAAGGTCACCCCTCCGCCTCCAACGCTCCAATGGAAATAGCACCAGCCTATTCAACATCTCCCTATAGCTCAAACCCTCCAATCCTGGCAACATCCTCATAAGTCTTCTCTGAACCCTTTCAAGTTTCACAAGATCCTTCCAGCAGGAGGGAGACCAGAATTGTACGCAATACTTCAAAAGTGGCAGAACCAATGTCCTAGATGGCCACAGGATGACCTCCCAACTCCTGTACTCAAGGCACTGACCAATAAAGGAAAGCATACCAAAACACCTTCTTCACTGTCCTATCTACCTGTGATTCCAATTTCAAAGAACTAAGAACCTGCACTCCAAGGTATCTGTGATCAGCAACACTCCCCAGGACCTTACCATTAAGTGTTGGACACTGAATTGAGTGTTTTGCAAGAGTGGGCTGGGTACAGTGCTGACAGGATGTTCTTTTTTAGACAATCCATTTGTCTTTGGGGATCATGGCCAATAACCTATGAAAGTCAATCATCTACCAGTATTTCGATGGAAGACAACTTTGCATTATCTAAATTGTACAGCTACTTATGTTTTGCTTGTTTATTTGAACTTGCCTTTATTCCTGTGCTGAGGATATATTATACCACAGGCAAGAACTCTGTCGATTGTCATTATCCACAGGAACCTCCCCTGCATCATAATGAAGTATTTCTGCTACAGGGCCACAGTCATGTGCTAACCAGAGACTAGAGTTGTGGCTTTAGCAGTGTAGCTTCAGAGTTTCCTTCAGTCTGCAGTTTCTTACAAGACGTTTTTGAAATGTGGTAGAAATGTTATTCTTGTGGAGGAATGATAAGGGGAATCCACATTTAAATAGACTGGTCATATATTGACATCGTCAGAAATCACAAAACACCAAGTTATAGTCGAACAAGTTTATTTGAAGACACAAGCTTTCGGAGTGTAGCCCCTTCATCAGGTGAAGTGAGAAAGAAGCCCACTACCAACTGCTAGATAACAAGGTGTGGAGCTGGATGAACACAGCAGGCCAAGCAGCATCATAGGAGCAGGAAAGCTTGAGCAGA
>JAHRHZ010000014.1:69022380-69042246 GCA_024137785.1 Ginglymostoma cirratum
CTTCAGACGCTTCTTCATTTCTGTAGAAGGGTCCTGACCCAAAACATCAGCATTCCTGCTCTTCTGATGCTGTCTGGCCTGCTGTGCTCCTCCAGCTCCACACTTTCCTGTTTGTGACTCCAGCATCAGCAGTTCTTACTATCTCTAAGGCACCCCTTGGCACCACTTTTCACTTAACTGAGGAAAGGAAGAACAAGATGTATTTTCAAATTAACAACTAAATGAGTAAATATTTGTGCCTTGTAGAACAAAAGAGATTCTCATTTGTCTCCAGTCTTTCACAACTTCAGGTGTCCCAAAGTACTATATACCCAGCAAGGTACTTTTGAAGTGCAGTCACTATAGTAAATAGATATTTAGCAGCAAGCCCTTGCTATTTACAGTCATTTTCCAGGAGCTTCCTAATGTTTGCTTTGTTTAGAAAAAAGATCACTGTTTCTTATTTTGTCATCATTCATCCATAGAACAATTAAGATGAGGTTAAAGCCTGAATTTCTGCAATGATGGAGAGGATCTCCGTCTTAACCACAATGATGACACAGCCCTGATTGTCGAAGTCCACAGAGGAAAAGCCAGTACAACCTGCAAATGATTTACTGGTCCAAATTTTCAAAATGGTGGTCCAGTACTTTGCATTTCCATGCGTTACCTTTTGTTTCCCCTCTGAATCCTGTCCTCGAATCTGGCATTCACCATTTTTTTGTGATTTGGGAAAGAACAAAAAACCATACAGCGCAGGAACAGGCCCTGCGGCCTTCCAAGCCTACACCGCCACGTTTTGCCCTTCCATACTAAAACTATAGGACCTGTATCCCTCTATTCCCTTCGTGGTCATGTATTTGTCTAGTTGCTTCTTGACTGTTCCTTTCGTGCCTGCTTCCAAAATGTTCCAGGCACTCACTACCCTTGATGTTAAAATCTCTCTCGCACATCTCTTTTAACTTTCCCCTTTCGCACCTTGAGCCTTTGACCCCTTCACCCTGGGAAGAAGGCCTCATACTTTCAACTCTATCCATGCCATTCACAATCTTATAAACTTCTATTTGGTCGCCCCTCAACCTCCTGTGTTCCAGTGAAAATAAACCCAGTCCAGCTAACCCTTCTTCATAGCTAAAATCCCCCATACCAGGCAACATCCTGGTAAAACCTTCTATACCCTCTCCAAAGCATCCATATCCTTCCGGTAGTGTGGTGACCAGAACTGTATGCAATATTCCAAGTGTGGCCTAACTAAAGTTCTATAAAGCTGCAGCATAACTTGCCTATCCTTATACTCAATGCCCCTTCTAATGAAGGCAAGCATGCCATTGGCTTTTTTAACTACCTTATCTACCTGCGCTGCCACCTTCAGTGATCTGTAGGCCTGTACACCCAGATCCCTCTGCATATCAATACAACTAACGGTTCTGCTATTCACTGTATAATGTCCACCTGTTCTTGACCTTCCAAAATGCATCATCTCACATTTGTCCAAATTAAATTCCATCTGCCATTTTTCTGCCTATGCCTCCAACCAGTTTATATCCTGCTGTGTCCTCTGACAGTCCTTCTCACTATATGCAACTCCACCAATCTTTGTATCATCCGCAAACTTATTAATTCGACCAGCTATGTTTTCCTCCAAATTTTATGTACATCACGAACAGCAGAGATTGCAATGCTGATCCTTGTGAAACACCACGAGTCACAGTCCTCCATTCCGAAAATCGTCCTTCCACTGCTACCCTCTGTCTCCTATGTCGAAGCCAGTTCTGTATCCATCTTGCCAGGTCACCTCGATACCATGTCACTTCACCTTTTTGTGCCAGTGTGCCATGAGGGACCTTGTCAAAGACTTTATTGAAGTCCATGTCGACAGCAACAACTGGTTTTCCCTCATCCATCATCTTTGTCACCTCCTCAAAAACTCTATTCCCCACACAAAACCATGCTGTCCATTGCTAATAAGTGCATTTGCATCTGAACGCTATTAGATATTGCCCTGAGAATCTTTTCCAATAATTTCCCTACCACCGACATGAGGCTCACAGGCCTGTAATTTCCAGGATTATCCCTGCTACCCTTCTTGAACAATGGGACAACATTAGCTATTCTCCAGTCCTCTGTGACTTCACCTGTGGCCAAAGAGGATACAAACATGTCTGCCAATGCTCCAGCAATTGCTTTTCTTGCCCCTGTCAATATTCTGGGATAGATCCCATCAGGACCCAGGGACTTATCTACCTTAATACATTTTAAAATACACAACACCTCTCCCCATTAATAGCAACTTGGCTTAGAAACTTGACACTCCTTTCCCTGAGATCATCCTCCACCAATTCCTTCTCTTTCATGAATACTGGTACAAAATATTCATGTAGGACCTCACCTACCTCTTCTGGTTCCACACATAGATTCCCTATTTTCATCCTTGAGTGGGCCAACCCTTTCGCTGGCTACCTTGTTGCTTTTCCTATTTGTACAAAAAGCCTTGAGATTCTCCTTAATCTTGTTTGCTAATGATTTTTCATGACCACTTTTAGCCCTTCTAACTCCTTGTTTAATTTCTTTCCTATTTTCCTTATGTACTTCAAGGGCTTCATCAGTTCCCATCCTCCTAGACCTTACATATGCTTCCTTTATCCTTTTGACCAAGGTCATAAAATCCCTCGTTATCCAAGATTCATGTAACTTGACATACCAATCTTTCAATCATGCAGGAACGTGCCGCTCCTGAACTTCTATCAACTGCCGTTTGAAACACTTCCACGCATCCGATGTGGATTTACCCTCAAACAGCAGCCTCCAGTCAAAATTCTCCAGTTCCTGCCTGATGTTGTTGTAGTTCACCTACCCCCAGTTTAACACCATCACCTGAGGACTGCTGTTATTCCTGTCCTGAGTATCTTAAAACTCACAGTATTATGGTCATTACACTTGAAATGCTCCCCCACTTAAACTTCACCCACCTGGCCGCGCTCATTTCCCAAAACCATTTCCCTGGTTGGACTGTTTACATATCAAGAATCCGTTCTGATTGATCCTTACAAATTCTGCCCCATCCAAGCCCCTAGCACATAGTGAGTCCCAGTTAAAATAACACACAACAACCTTGCTGATTTTACATCTTTCCAAAATCTGTCTACATATACTCTCCTCTATCTCCCTCTGGTGTTGAGAATCCTGTAATATACCCCCAGGATTATGATTTCACCTTTCCTATTCATGAGTTCTACCTGTATTGCCTTGCTGCATGAGTCCTCTGATGTATCCTCCCTCAGTACAGCTGTGAGATACACCTTTACCAGTAATACAGCTCCCTGAACCTTTGTGCCTCCCTTTCTATCACACCTGAAACATCTACATCCTGGGGCATTCAGCTGCGAGTCCTGTCCCTCTTTCAGCCAAGTCTCTGTAATCACAATAATGTCGTAGTTTGAATTATTAACCAAAGCTATAAGTTCACCTAACTTGCCTATTATACTTCTCTCATTGAAACACTTGCATTTCAGACCACCTCTCCTGTTTTTTTCAGCAGCGTTTCCTTGACTGTTCTTGGTCTGAGCAATATTTGCCTTGGTTTCTACCTCTCCCTCAATTTCTACATCTACGACCCACTCCTCTGGTTCCCATTCCCTTGCAACACCAATTTAAACCCTCTCCAAACACTCTAGTATCCCTCTAAGGACGTCAGTCCTGTTCCTGCCCAGGTGTAACCCGTCCAGTTTGTACAGGTCCCACCTCCCCCAGAATCGGTCCCAATGCCCCACGAACCTGAAACCCTCCCCCTCATACCATCTTTTCAGCCACTTGTTCATCCTATATATCTTGCTGTTCTACTCTGATTAGCTGATGGCACTGGTAGTAATCCTGAGATAACTACCTTTTGAGGTCTTACATTTTGACTTTCTTCCTAATACTCTTTATTCTGCTTTTAGGACCCCATCCCTTTGTTTTTACCTGTGTCATTAGCACCAAGGTGTACCACAATCACTGGCTGTTTGCCCTCCCCCTCCAGAATGTCCTGCAACTGGTCTGAGACATCCAGGACCCTAGCACCAGGGAGGCAACACACCATCCTGGACTTTCATTTGTGGCCACAGAAACACCTATCTATTCCCCTTACAATTGAATCCCCTAGAACTATAGCATTTCTATCCCTATGTCTCCCTGTCTCTGCAGCAGAGCCAACCACCGTGCCATGAATTTGGCTGCTGCTCTTCTCCCCTGAGAGGCCATTCCTCTGAACAGTATCCAAAACAGTGTATTTGTTGTGCAGGAAAATAGCCACAGGCGATTCCTGCATTGCCTGCTGAGCCCTCCTGGTCTGCCTGGTGGTCACCCATTCCCTTCCTGCCTGTGGAATTTGAATTTGCAGTGTGACCACTGTGCTATCCATGACACTGTTCGCCTCAGAAATGCTCCACACTGTCCCCAGTGCTATCCACGACACTCTTTTTGCCTTGCGGGTGCTCCACAGTGTCCCCAGTGCTATCCACGACACTCTTTGCCTTGCGAATGCTCCACAGTGTCCCCAGATGCCACTCCAACTCTGAAATCCGGGCTTCCAGGAGCTGCAGCTGGAGGCACGTCTTGCACATATGCAGGTTCCAGTGCCTGGCTTTCCACATCGAGCAGGAGGAGTAGTCTATGATTTGGAACTCTCCTGCCATATCTTACCCCTTTAAGTTAATTAATCCTTACAAAGTTAAGTACTTTTGATACTAAGTTGAAGCTTCTAATGCTCTCTGCTCCGATAACAATTTCTCAAAACTTATCTGTTACTCGCCAACAACAGTTTCCAGAAAGAGTTCAGGCTTGCGCTCCTTTACTTGCTGGAACTCTTGCTGCTGACCTTCCTCTCACAATGTTCTGTCTCCTCTGAACTTTGAATGAGGGGTAACTGTACATTTGTGGTTCACGGAGATAACCGCACATGTTGAACAACAGCTGCCTTCAAACAGACCCTATTCTCAGTAGAGATTTCCAAAATACGACTCTACACTTTCCAAGAGAACGCCTCATGCTGCTGATGTTATTTGGAGGGGTAAGGTACACTTTTGCAGATGTTCGGGACACCTTGGGGAAAGGTCAGGATCCTTTTGGGAAAGGTCAAGTACCCTTTGGGTGATATTAAGCGCAATTAGGTATAGTTAAGGGCAGACATGAAAATGTATAAAAATGGGAAAACTCATTGACACTGTCGGGGAACTGTCAACTGTCTGAATCTCCTGACATTCAAATTTTTGGAAAAGCTACCTGTGACATGAAAAATAAAAGTCACTGTGTGCTGTTTCACTATTTGATGGCATAAGCCAGAGAGTTATCATTACGTATTGTGCTGCGTGACTGATTACACAGTCTATCATTTTTCACTGTAGAGTCTCATCACTTCACAGTTTGACAGCTTCAGGTGCTTCTAAAGTTTCAGAAGTGGTACTATGAATACTGGTGTTTAGTTTTGTGAGGGATTATGTAGTTGAAACAAGCCAAATTTGGCAAATGAGATTTATTCATGACGTTTCTAAAAATAATATTGAATTTATCATTAGGTGCTTTGGGCATCAACTGGCATTGGAGACAGTCCAAAGAAGGTTCACTAATTGATCCCTGGTGTGGAGTAACTGTCTTATGAGCAGAGTAGTTCACTGGAGTTTAGAAGAGGGGTAACCTTATTGAAACATATGTAATTCTTTAAGATGGTAGATGCTGGAAGGTTGTTTTCCCTTGTGAGAGTTGAGGATTGGGTGCATGATCTCAGTTGAGAGAAATTTCTTTTTCGAGGATAGTGAATCTGGGGCTGTAGATGCTGGGTCATTAATTATAGTTAAGGCTGAGATAGACCTTTTCAGCCAGTAAAGGAATGAATGATCTTGAAGTAAGGAAGTTGAGAATTATCAGATCGGGCATGATCTCATTGAAAGGTAGATCATACCTGATGGGCTGAAATGACACTTCTGCTCCTGTGTACTATGATTGCTTGCTGTTGTGCTAGATATTCCAGTGTGGAACACTGCCTTTACAAGGAAAGAAAACTAATTTCTGAAAAGGAGAAGCATTTTTGAAAAAGTCACACATATTTTCATGCTTTTGTTGACGAGGGTTTATGATCTGGTTATCTTCAAAACAATTCCATTGTATTGACATTTAATAATGATGTAGTATAAGCAATTAAATATATCTCAACTTTCTGTTGATAGCTATTAGGATTTTGTTATAACTCCCTTTGGAGAATGAGCACTTCATTCTCATATCTGATTGCATGTATAATAAATAGAGCAGAAAAGGTATTGACTTGGCAACAGATGGCTCAACCTGCTGCTGAAACCATTGTGTGTTTCAAAGAAAAGTCTTGTGTGCACCAGTTATTTCTGTATCAATTGTCTCATGAACTTAATGCAAATTCAGATATCAAACAACGACGAAGCCAGATACAGAAAGGACACAGAGGGCTTGGTGACATGGTGCAATGAGAACAACCTCTCTCTCAAAGTCGGCAAAACTAAAGAACCGATCATTGACTTCAGGAAGAAAGGAGGACAACAGGCTCCAATCTACATCAATGGAGGAGAGTTTGAGCATGTTGAGAGCATCAAGTTCCTTGGAGTAATGATAACCGATAACCTGTCCTGGACTTCCCATGTAGATGCAACGGTCAAGAAGGCACAACAACGCCTCTTCTTCCTCAGGCAACTCAGGAAATTTGGTGTGTCCACAAGGACTCTTACCAACTTTTACAGATGCACCATTGAAAGCATACTGTCCAGGTGCATAACGACCTGGTATGGCAACTGTTTTGCTCAGGACCGTAAGAAATTTCAGAAGATGGTGTGCACAGCCCATACGATCATGGAACCTTCCATCCATGAACTGTGTTTACACGGTTTGCTGTCGTGGAAAGGCAGCCGACATCATCAAAGACCCATTGCACTCCAGTAATGATCTCTTACAACCTCTTCCATCAGGCAGAAAATGCAGAACCTTGAAGACACGCACTAACATGTCCAGAATGATTGGTAGAATCTGTGGCCAATATTTCCCCACTCAGCAGCTTCTTCCCTGCTGTTATTAGAGTGCTGATTGGACTCTAACTTCAAAAAATGCTGATCTTGCCAATGTTGATCTTGCCTAGCACATGTCCTATGTGATGTAACCTGTATGCCTCTGTCCAAGTTTTTTTTCACCCTATGCCCTTGCTTACTATGATCTGCCTGTACTGCTCGTAAACAAAGCTTTTCACTGTACTCAGGTACACATGACAATAAATCAGTCAAATCAAATCAAATTGTGACAGTCTGTTAGAATATGTGGCTGGATATTGAAACAGGTTGGGCTCTGTACCTGTAATGGGTGGGTGTGCAGTCTGGAGTCACTGACCACCTAGCTGATTACCTGTTGAGATTCCAGCAATTGTATTTAAACAGAAAACTGCCCCTCGCAGCCTGAATCATCTCACAAGCATCTCCCACCTCCAACTGTGGAGCTGTACTGGATGGCCTTTGCCTTAGAGCTCCAGCAGCCTGATTGGACATTTTCTGTTCTTTAATTGTCATATACCTTAAACTGGGATATGTCTAAAGCACTTTTGTACAGAGGCAAGCTCTCGAGACAGTCCCCAACCCGGTTTCTGGCCCCGGATGAAAAATGCAGCTCATGACTTCTGAAACAGCAGGAAGCACAGCTGTCGCATTTTGTAACCAGAGAACTGCAACTGTGCAATTGATGACCTCAATTTGAGTCAGTCATTAATAGTTCTTTTAAAAGTATGCTTTTAATGTAAAGTTTGATTCACAGTTAACTGTATAATTTCTGGATTGTGAATGCTCATGATTTGGTTTTACGTCATATTGCTTTCCTGTTTGGTTGCACTGTGTAGTCTCTGTTTTATTATTCAGACTTTCTGACGCAGACTCCTCATGACTTAAAAAAAAGCTCTTCTGAAATGCAATACTTGGTCTGCATTCACACCTAGCCATAAGATATTTTATTGGTATATATTTTCCTGAAAATTTACAGTAAAATAGTGGGACATTGACAAACTTCATTACAGTACAGAAGTCTGCCATTTCAAAGGGGACAGTAGAAAATATCCCCAACCACAAATAGATTTTAACAAGGATACAACCAAATCCTACTGCATTATACAGTACAGTTTATTTTTAATGTATGTTTGCCACATGATGTTTCTACTTTGTTTTTGATTTCCTGCTGTTGAAGAAAATTTGAAAAAAATGATATGTAGATCAGGGTTCTCGCCATGTGACGCGGTCATGTTATGGAGGTGAGCAGGTGCAAAACTGCATGCTGCAGGGTGGAATGTTGGTTTGCTGACACTATTCCATCACTAGGCAATATTTACTGAGGTGGGGTTGAGATTGGCAGCTGTGCCTGCCTGCAAGCAGTGGGTGCCCAATTACTTGGGTTAAAGGGTCACTTAAGGCTTGTCGTCCAGAATGATTGGTAGGATCTGTGGCCGTCCTGACTCGTCACTTGTTTGGCCTCAGGCTACCACATGGAAGAATTGCCACTCCAAAATGGCCCCATCATTGTCCATTACTTGAACATTCTCCTGAACTGCTGTCTACCTTTGAGAGGATGTCCACTCGCTTCCCTGCCTTAAGTGGATGGCATGATTGTCCCTGGGCTAATACTTCCCCACTCAGCTCAGGGTTATTTCCCGTTTCACCCTGATGCGTGGATCCTAAATGAAAAACTGAAGTCCTGTCACCGTGTCTTTTCTCTTTTATCTGTACAGCAACACCGAGAGAAGTATGACAGTATTCAATATGGTTTAATCATTTTTGCTATAATAAACTGTTGTAGTAAAGGGTTCTCTTGGAGCCCAATCTAGACTATTCATTCACTCCTACAGCCTCCTCCATCGAGCAGAAGATATAGAAGCTTGAACACATGCACCAGCAGGTTCAAGAACAGTCTCTTCCCTGCCAGTATTAGACTGATGAATGGACTGTCTAACTTCAACTAATATTGATCTTGCTAATGTTGATATTGCCTAGTGCATGCCATGTGCGATATAACATGTATGCCTTTGCCCAAGTGTTTTTTTTTCACCCTATGATCTGTATGTCCTTGCTCACTATAATCTGCCTGTACTGCTTGTAAACAAAGCTTTTCACTGTACTTAGGTACATGTGACAAAAAAATCAATCAATTATTCAATCATTTGGTGCTTCCTGCTAATTTGCAGAAGTGACCTGAAAGTGAATATTGGGAATAGTTTGAAGATGCCTTGTCATGAGCAGACTGGCGTAAATATTGCTAGAAAAAGACACATTTGTTTGAAGCTTTTTGTTTTGTATTCATCAGGACAATTCACAAGAACACCAAATCAAAGAGGAAACTGATGTTTATGTTTCATGAGAGCATTTTTACCCTGGTGGATCAATTAATGTTGATTGATAGTTAACTGCCAGGCTATATTTACATTTTAAACTAGGCAGGTTGACTCTGGTCAGGGCATTGCCCAGGGAAATAAATGGCTGTCTCCTATTTTAATAATTTGAAAAGGTGCTTGCGTGTTCTTTTTAGCTGCAAAGATCAGGGCCCTGTGCATCAACACATGTAGCTTTCAGTCTATGCAAACACACTACACTTAAAGCATGGCTGACATTTCTAAATTGATTGTCAGTGTAATTCTTCGCACATTTAGAATTATCCAGTAAAAGTTGTCCAAATACGGAATCATATCTGATGTTGGACATTGTGTTGTGAGTTTTGCAAACACTGGCTCGTTTAGTATGATCAGTACTTTGCTTATTACAAACAGCTAAAGAAATAATTATTGTAATCAATCTGTTTGGGAGTGTTATCAATTATCTCCATGACAGGAGGGACTTGAACCTACACATTCTAGCTCAGAGGGGGAAGGTAGCTCTACCACTGTGCCACAAGATGCCCAAAGGATCATGCTGTTCACCAACTTAATGCTTTGGGGACGGGATTCAATCCCACTATACCAGCTGGTGAAATTTAAACTCAATTACCTCAAAGAAAATGTTGAATTTAAACACTAGTGTCCGTGTCCATGAAACTCTCATCAGCCACTGTTCAAAAATTTTGGGTAGAAATGGTATGCAGAGATATGAAGAAAGGATGGGTGATTGGCACTATGTTATCAAGCCGGTATGGGAATGATAGGCTGAATGGCCTTTTCCTGCACTATAATGACTGTGATTCATTTAATCCATATTCTCCACCATGCATACTTACTTTGACTCCAGTCTTGCACTTGTTTGGCTCAGTTGGCAGTGCTTTCACTTTGGAGACACAAAGCTATGTACTAAAGGCCCTCCCAGGACTTGAGTCTAGGTTGATATTGAATTTTGCTGCTTTGCTTAGTCAGCTCTTGTCAGTAGACATCAAGGCTGCCTGCTAATTCAAGTAGATGTCAAAGTTATACAGCACAAAAACCCTGTTGAGCTTGCGTGGTAACAGTGATTGTATTTGAATGTAAGAAAAAGTTGGGAATATCCAAAACTGCATAATTGCATCTTGGTATTCTTGTTTCTTCCTTTTCCTCCAGCCTGACCATAAGCACAGTATTTAATTTAATTTAATGTGTGCTGAGAATGAGCTTTGACTTTATAAAGTTTTTCACCAGACTGATAACCTGTACTGAAAACATGGAAAATATCTGCCATTTCTACTCTTTTGGTGAAGGGAGAAGCAAAACCTGTTGTAAAAACTTGAAGTCATGAAGACAATATAGATTTTGGTGTTGGAAGCATGAGAACAGATGTTAGACCTACAAGGTAGTTATTAGTACATGGTAACACAATTTTATGAAACAGCACAAGCATCTTCATTGTATCAGTGAAATTCCAGACAGTTGAAAAAAATACTTCTTGATATTAGGAGTGTAATTTGTCTTTGGAATGTTTAGTTATGACCATGTCAGAATAAATTGCTCAAAATGAGGTACAGTTGTCTCCCTATATATTTCTATTCCTTCAAAACTCTATTATTTCTATGTTTTTGACCAACAAGCACTGAGAAAATGAGTGAACAGGATTTGGTATGAGATAGGAAATAGGTAGCACAGTTCTGGATGACCTCAACTTTATAAAGGGTAGCTGGAAGCTAGAATGTCAGAACCTAGCCAAGTGAGTTTTGAAATATTCCAGTCTACATTAATAAAAGCATGATAAGTATTTCAGCAGTGTAAGAACTGTACCAGCACTGCACTTGGGCAATGTTAGAGGTGAAAAAGGCAGTATTGATGGCAGCACAACTTGTAATGCAGTGTAAGTCTGTCATAATCTTCTGAGCTTTTGCAGCTTAGACCAAAACTACACTAAAGTTTCTGGTGGATTCCATCCATAGGCTGTCTTTAGAAAAGAATTGAAGATTCTAGATGCCATGCCCTCATGAATGTGTTTTCTAGAGGCAGGGTGGTGTTGAGGGGCCTTGTGGTCAATGAAATAGGTGGCTATCCCACAACCTTCCTGCCCACCACCAACTCAATCCCCAAATACAGTGTGAAATCAGGGCTCCAAATAACCCCTTTATTTTAGGCTTATTGAAGCCCTTCAGTGACTAATTATTGCCCAATTAATGCCTTAATCTAACTGCATTGCCATACTATGCTGAGTAGCGGCAGGCAGGTGAGAATGAGAAGGCTTTCTTAGAAAATCTGTTGAAATGTAGGTGAGGATGTTGGGTCAGCTTGGGGTAAATCATTTTTGCAACTGCGTTGTGCTGTTCAGAGCCCTCAGATATTACCCCAACCCTGCCTGTCCTTCAAAATCCCCCACCCCACCTTCCACTGACGCCTGATCCCTCCTTTCCTAAAATTCTGGATATCTCTCTATTATGTGGCCATGTTGTCTGTGTCACATGGCCTCATCATCATCCCAGCAGGGCTCAAATTTGAGTCCTGGGATTTGGGAGGGCTTCTGGGCAATCAGATTGGTTGGAAGACAGCAATAGTCATCACCACCCCACCCCTTTTACAGACACCCATTGATAAAGTTCAGCTCATAAAGAAACTTCAATTGTTTTATTTAACTTTCTTTTGAATTAGTCATTTGATAATCCAACTTCATGAGTCTACTGTGAATGATCCAAATGTTTCCAGGTATCTCAATTTCAACGCTATTCAGGATCTCATTGTATATTTTGATTTTTTTTTGAGAGAGGAGGAAATTTCTGGTATCTGTCTTAAATCTGACTGTTTACTGGAATCAACCTGACTCCCTATTCTTCATCTGAAATTATAGTGATTTCTAAACTTCACTTTTTCCATGCACTTTGACTATGTGCTGTTTACTCAGTCATTATTTTTACAAGCAACTGTGAAGTTTATTTTTGATGTTCAGACCCATTATTTTACATAGGTTCGGAGCCTATAGTTCCATGACTGCATGTTCATATTGATAGGGTGGTTGGATCTTTTCAGCTTTCAGATCTGTAGAGACAGCTGATTTATTTTTTGGTTCGAATGGATGTTAGGAATCAATGGAAATCAACTCATCTTCCTATATTTCATAGCAATAATCAGTTAATGTATTATTGATATATTAATACATATTCATTCACTTCGGAAAATAGTAGACATTGCACATGAAGTTTTCAGTTTACCACTTCTAGTCTATAATTCCCATTACAGTGATGCTGTTCACCTACCACTTTTGTGAAAACACAAAATTGGGACATTTGGGACATAATAGTTGCAAATTAAGAGATTAAAATCTTTACGAGGAAAGAGAACATTATAATAAAGCCTGATCTAAAATAAGGAAGTTCCTAGAATTCATTACTCTAAAAATGTTGGTTAAATGAGTGATTAAGAATTGTGAGCAATATTTTATCAGCTTTATTTCAGGTTTCAGGTTGAAGAAGTACCTGTTGTTTTCACGGGAAGACGTGAATCATTTTTTAAGCTTTTTTCTTTCTACTTGCAAGCCACATACATGCTGTGGTTCAGAGGGCTGGCTCTTCTGTTTCTGTGAAAGGCACTCCAAATAATTAAAGGAGGAACATAATAATTGATCCAAGGATGATATTCCATCAACTCTTCCCTCACTAATGCAGGATTAAACCATTGCCTCTTCCAGATGTGGTGTGAAAACTGTATCATCCAAAATTTTGGAATACTGCGTGCACTTCTGGCCTCCCTGCTGTAGGAAGGATTTTGTGAAACTAGAAAGGGTTCAGAACAGATTTACAAGGATGTTGCCAGGGTTGGAGAGTTTGAGCTTTACGGAGAGGCTGAATAGGTTGGAGCTATTTTCCCTGGAGCATCCGAGGCTGAGGGGTGACCTTACAGAGGTTTACAAAATCATGAGGGCATGGCTAGGGTGAATAGTCAAGGTCTTTTCTCCAGGGTGGGGGGTTTCCAAAATTGGAGATCATAGGTTTAAGATTGGAGGGGAACGATTTTGAAAGGAACCTAAGAGGCAACGTTCTCATGCAGAGGGTGGTGCGTGTATGGAATGAGCTGCCAGAGGAAGTGGTGGAGGCTGATGTAATTACAACATTTAAAAGGTATGTGGATGGGTATATGAATAGGAAGGGTTTAGAGGGATATGGGCCAAATGCCGGCAATTTAGCATATCTTGCTGGCAAGAACAAGTTGGACTGAATTGTCTGTTTCCATACTATACGGCTCCATGACTCTATGACTCTAAGTGCACTTCACTTAAATCTTCTGTTATTTATTTTGTGCATCTATCTGGTCCTTCTGATGTACGCTGGTTAGGCCTTGGCTGGAGTATTGAGTATTTCGGTGCAACACTTTTGCAAGGATGCTAAGTCTTGGATGCTGAAGAGATTTGTTACTACCATACAAGGGATTTGTAATGTCAGAGAAACTGCAATTGCTGTCTTCGAAGCAGAGAAGATTATGATGAGTTTTGGGAGAGGTGCTTACAATCAGAAATGGTTTTATGAATAATCTGAAATAAAAAAAACAAAGTGCTCGAGAAATGCAGCAAGTCTGGCAGCATCTGTGGACAGAGAAAGCAGTTAACATTTCGAGTCCAACGTAACTGTTCGGGCTCAACATTAATTGTGTATTTCTGTCTTCACAGATGCTGCAAGACCTTGTGAGTCTCACTAATGCTTTCTGTTTTTATCTCAGATTTTCAGCATCTGCAGTATTTTGCTTGTATTTATGAATAAATTGCTCCCAGTAGCAATACGGATCACAAACTGGACTTCACAGATTTAAGGTGAATGGCAAGATTCACAAAGTGAAAAACAATTTACGTAGCAAGTTATGATCTGAAATGTACTGCCTGAAAGATACATTAAAAGAAGATCAATACTAACTTTTAGAAAGGAATTAAATAAATACTTGAACAGGGAAAATGTTTACAGGGTTGTGGGGACAGAGCAGTTATGCGAACTAATCGAATAGCTCTTTCAAACATTCATGATGGGTTGGATGGTCAACTTCTATGCTCTTTCCTTCTAGGTTTCTAATGTTGAGATGAATTGCTTCATCAAACAGTACAATTAAATGAATCATGTCATTTGCAAAGGGAAATAAAAGTTGAAAAAACTTATTCTTGAAAGTATTCTCTCGATTATTTTAGGAGTTGTGCGATAAAGCTGAATCTGTGCTGACTTCAATCTGTGCATTGTATTAGTGGAGGATTGGGGCAGTGGCTTTTTCTTTTATCCTGATTTTTGGTTTGCTTCTATTTGATTGTATTTACAACAAAGTGAATGAATTTTAACAAGATGCTTCTGAGATACATAATTTGATTAAAAATGAACACTGACCCAAAGATAGAGTTAAATGCTTGAATAAAGCATGACCAAAAACCTGGTCTGAGATGACAGAGTTCTTAAACAGGAAGCGAGCGATTGAGTGTATAGAGAGGCACTAGTGGGGCATACTGCAGAACTTTCAGCAGCAACTGAATTGACTGAGCCAAGAAAGGAGGCAGACAAGGTTACAAGGTGAAAATAGGTAGTCTTCATATTGGAGAAGAAGCTTCATTCATCATCAGGTGGGATAGGAAAGTTGTGAAAAGTCTGCTTCAACCTGAGTCATTGGTCAGAGAGAGGAGAAAAATCAGTGTGGAGTTAATGGTGCAGGTGACGGTGGCATTACTGTTCCCAGTATTTAATTGGATGAAGTGGCAGCTGACCCAGTGTTGGATGTTAAGCAAGTAAGTTGACAACTCAAAGCTTAAATGTGAGGAATGCCATGTTGAACATATATGTATTGAACTCCATCCCACAATATGTACCTTCAAATAATAAGAACAGGAAGCGAACGAGAATGGAAAATCAGTGTGTGTATTTCATGAAACTGGTTCTCTTTCCCCACCCCACGGTACCAGGTACTGTACCTTAATAAGGAGCCAGCAGATAACTAGCTGTTGGAATGAACCTCCAGTTATTCTTCTTCACTGTGATTGAGGGCAACATGATGTTTACAAAGCTCCTGCTCCATGGCATATTGAACTTTGCATGTATGTGTTTTTTTAACTTCATTTTTGTGATGCAAATAGTGATGAAAAGATGCCTGTTAACTGCCCCAGTATTCCTGGTGCCCTTCCAATGTCAGTTTCCTGTATCAAGTGCTGTAGGCTATGGCGAAGGTGGTCCTACAATTCCATCGTATAATATTACTATATTTGTATATATTTGTTTTAACCATTTTTCTTCGTAACTTCTTTGGCTTGTAGAATAGGGCATGTTTGCTCAAACAGTCATATTCATCAATGAGCTTTCAATAGGATTAATCCTAAAATAGCAGTCTAACTCATTAACTCTTTCATGGTTCGATCTTTTCATCGCAGAACGTTTTAATCATTTAAATCTTATTTTAATTTTGAGACCTCTATTAAAAATACAACATTGTTCAGGAACTTTCATTAGCCAGGTATCAGTGTGTACCTGATGAGAGTTGTAAACGTTGCCAAGGTAAACCAGAACTGTGAACATGGATAGGAGCTGAACGCACTCCTTCTGTTCGCATCAGAATAATAGATTGAGAAGATAACTGACTTTCAAGTCTTTGGATTAAGTTTGGATGGGTCCCAGGTCAAAGAAATTTTCTCATGCAGAACAGTTTAATCTGGTACCCAAAATATAAATTTCCGTTGTTATCTCTATGCTAACTCCTACTCAATTCATATGTAAGATTCCATTAAGCAAACTGCTTCCCATACAGTCCTGTTAAGTGTTGTCACTGTTCCTAGTATAACATTTCACAGAAATGGTTTGCAGGGAAAACCATGCTTAATGTTACACAGTGATAGCACAATTCACCCTCAGGTGAATTCTTTCTATATACTGCTTTCCATTGTTTCTTTCTAGGGTTCAGTGGTTTAAGCAAGGAGTTAAATGGGTTGTTCCAACAAGATTTGCCAATTTACCGTTGCTGTGTAGTAGTCACAAATTTTGATGCTTGCATGATATTTTCTTGGCAAAGTGGCTGTATTTATCCAGATTCAGCTGGACCACTGAGACCGAGCGTTTAAAGTGAAATCCCATATTCTGTATTGTGCTGGTGTCTATTCTTGATAGGCTTCTCTGAGTTATGACGTTTGAGATTGTACTCCAAACTGGTACTTCTAATTCTACCAAAGTCATACTGTTATAAACACCTTAGAACTACTTTGTTTCACCTCACAGAAGGAAGGAATTTAGCTGATCATAATCGTAATGCTCTTTTTATGAACTAATCCCTTTGCTTCTTATCCCCCATTGTTGAGCTTTGAATATTTGTCCCACTTTTGAATCACTGTGGTTCCTGAAGTGCAATGGCAGTGTCCCCACCTTTGAGCCTGGAGACCTGGGATAAAGTCCCAGCTGTTCCAGAGATGTGTAATGACAATCCTGAACAGATTGATTAGAAAATATAGGCTACAATGATTTCTGTTTTAGCTACTGTCAACAATGATTCCGCTAACAACTCAGTAGAAGTAAATTTCTTCTGGCCTCTTTTCCCTCTTTCTCAGTGAAAAATGCAAGCCTTGCTTTGACTGTCCGAAAGACAAAGTAGGCTTTCCTTATCTATGCTATCAAAATCTGTTATAATTTTCTTTTTTAAAACTACATCTTTTGACCCATTTGTTCTAATGTGACAAAAATAATACCAGTAACACATTTGCATCTAAGGTTTGCTCTCCACTTGAAGGCATTATTGCTCTTCCTATTATGGGATGTTTAAGATTCTGATTGTAACTAAACTGTTGTCTCATTAAGTTCATTAGTATATCTTTGCTGTTCTTGTCTGTTGCTTTAATAAAAACCCATTAAATGTGCAGGAAATGATTTTCATTATCAAAGTGGGTGAAGCATTAGGAACTAGATTCATTTGGCAGATTACACATCATTTGAACACTTCATTAATGTTTCGTTTCAGTAACTCATCAAACTAAGTGCATATTTAAACACATGGTAGTTTCCAATTAATGGTAGTGAAATGGTGTGATATTCGGTCATTTTAGATCAGATGTTTTTAGCTTTGAAATGATCAAATCACATTATGAGGAAAAATGTAAATCTCCTCCGAAATATGTGTTTTTATTCTCTTACCTTGCACTTGCAGGAGAGCACTTAACCAGACTGTTTACAGGTTGGAGGTCTGCATCACACTGTTTTATCTCCAACTCCATCTATAACTTGTATGTCATGAGGCTCCTCGCTGGAGGCACAGACAAATGCGTCTCATGAAAGCTTCCTGAGAAGGACTATGCTTTAGTGCCATGATTCTAGCTAGAAAAGGACTCTTTTTGAAAGCCAGTGTACTATATTGAAGATTGTCCAGTTGTATGACAATCCATCTTCAATTGCTGAGAAAACACAGCTCTGGCAACTATTTTAGGTATATTTTTGATAATGAAAGGGCGTAATATTTATTGAGAACCAGGTGTCTCTGGATGCTGGACAGCAAAAAAGTAAACTTTGCTTTTATCTTTGACATTGAAAAATTGCTTGAATTTAATTCCAAAAATCAAAAGTGAGCGCAAACAATTTTGAATACTTTTGTGTTTGATGAAGTTGGCTTCCATTGTGCAAATCAAATCCAGACTGCAGAAATGGATTGCAATTGAATTTGTTCTGTGCTGTTTGAGGCAGTTTGTACACGCTGTGGCATAATGTTAAACTCTTATTAGGAAGCAAGTTTGAGATGTGGTAAATGCAATGCTTAGTGCACCAATAGAGAGATTCTCTTGAAAGGCATCAGCTGAACATTGAACGCCTACAAAGTTGTCTATGGTCTCAGTAAATCAGAAACATATAATTCAAAAAGATACAAAATCAAAGTTGTTGGAAAAGCGCAGCAGGTCTGGCAGCATTTGTGAAGTCAAAAACAGAGTTAACGTTTTGGGTCCGGTGACCCTTCTTCAGAAACAGATCGGAAATGTTAACTCTATCTTTCTTTCACCGATGCTGCCAGACCTGCTTAGCTTTACCAGCAACTTTGTTTTTGTCCCTGATTTACAGCATCCGCAGTTCTTTTGGTTTTTAATTCAAAAAGATCTTGTTTTCTTTTTCTCCTGGCAGACTAAACCGGTTGCATTTGCAGTACGGACAAATGTTGGCTACAGTGCTGCACTGGATAATGATGTCCCTGTCCCAGGCATGGCTATCTCATTTGAACCAAAGGATTTCCTACATGTCAAAGAAGTAGGTTTGATACACATTGTAGCATTTAACAAAATTTATCTTAGTCGTTGTGTGTATATATGTATTTACTTTTTTCTTTCTTTTTTCCCATGTTTAGAAATTTAGCAATGATTGGTGGATAGGACGGCTGGTTAAGGAAGGCTGTGAAATAGGTTTCATCCCGAGTCCAGTCAAATTAGAAAACATGAGGTTCCAGAATGATCAAAAGGTGAAGCAAGGAAAATATCACTCAAGGTAAGTGGACCGAACGATCTGGATGTGGAAAGTGCACAGGACCAGCATGTGATAATTTAGATCTGATTCAACAGAGCTGAAGTTCCTCTGTTCTGATTTGTCAGATTAATCAGCTTAGTCTGAGAAAAAGCAGAAGAGAAAATCATCCAGGTGTCTTGAAAACAAAATGGTACTGCTGAATAATTTTAACTCAGGTCAGGCTTGAAATCGGATTCCAAATCAGATTTGATTAACTGTGCTGAGGACTGAATGTAGTTAAGGTCCAAAAATAAAAAGGGAAGCCGGAATACTTTACTGAATGCTATTATTGACTCCTCATTTTTATTTTAAACATAAAATGTTTAGTGAAATTTGTGAGAACTGGAAATTATCAGATGAAGATTGTACATACTAGAGTGATGACAATAAGATGACAATAATACAAATGAGCTTGCCTCAATATATCTAAGACTACTTATGGCAATTATAAATCAAATACATATTAAAATACTAGTAAACTTTTTTGAAGAAAGTACTTTGGATTATATTGGTCTAGACTTTGCTGGAGTGGGGTGTCTCATGACGTCATGTTCATTAAAATTGTTTGTACAGCTATATTTTTATGACTTTAGTCTACAAATTTCTTGCAACTGCAAACAAATATCATTACACTGATCGCAACTAGGCATCTAACTGCTTTAAGGGTGAAAAATATGAATTAGGAGTGGAAATAGGCCATTCAGCTTCTCTGGCCTGCTGTGCCATTTAATAAGATCAAACGTGATCTGATTGTGGCCTCAAATCCAAATTTCTGCCTACACATAATAACTTTAACTTTAACTTTAACTCTCTTATTAATCTGCATGTCCTCTTCACAACTTACTTTCTATTTTACTGTCTTTGTATTGTTGCTAAGTTTGCTGATGATGCACTAATTCACTTTAATCAAAGTCCATTCATATAAATTGCAAATAATTGAGGCCCCAATACTGGTCCTATGGCACACAATTGTCACATCCTGCTAAGCTAAAAGGATCTGTTTACACTCACCATCTGTTT
>JAHRHZ010000014.1:69042256-69056626 GCA_024137785.1 Ginglymostoma cirratum
ATCTGTTTACACTCACCATCTGTTTTGTATTAGTTTTCACAACTTCTCTCCTTGCTAATATCTGACCCCCAACACCAAGACCTTGTACTTTGCACAGCAACCTTTCATATGACTCCTTGTCAGATGTCTTCTGGACATTTCAGTGCAGTACGTTGACTGGTTCAATGTACCGGCATTTTCCCTTTGACAGTAGATTCCGGCATTTTCCCTTTGACAGATGTTAAGATGGTTCTGGCATTTTCCAGTCTTTAATCAAGACCTCTATTCCTTGATGAAGATCTTTTGCACAAAGGTCACTTTTCACAAATATTGATTTGCATCCTAAATCTAATCTTAACCCTAACTCTGATCCCTTTTCTGATTGTTGCAATTTAAATTATTATAATTTTCAAATTTACTTGTTCTGTACTGTCTTCTATGCCTCTATAAAATGGTTGCTTGGATATCATCTTCCACTGAAAAGGAATCCCAGTTTCTCCAGTTTCTGTTTTAGAATTCCAGCATCTAATACAGTGCATTCCAAACGTTTTCCCACTTTGAAGCTTAAAAATTATCATGACCCTCTCAATGAAAGGGTTTGGACCTCAAAGAGATCCAACTGTTTGGAAAAGGCTTGAAGACTTTGGACCTCAGAGGTGCTGTTTGAGGGAGTGTATAGCTTTTAAACCATGATTAGAGCTCCACAATGTCCTCAGAGCTTTCAGTTCTAAAATTTCAGCCCATGACCTCGACTTGGGTCCCAACCCCCACTTCGGGAAACCCTGATCTAATGCAATGTCACTTATTCAGTAGGGAAGTTTCATTGTTCTTAAGGTCTTTCTTACCATGTCCAGACCAGTAGCTGATATGAAAATTTAGACAGCAAATGTAATTATTTACCTGCACGGGTAGTAAAGCAAAGAATGTATTTACATAATTCAACTTGATAAGGATACCAGCTATAACACACGATTCAAATTTTGATATTCACTATCAAAAAGCTGTCATTGCTTAAATTAAATCGGTGCATCACGCAATCAAAAGCATTGATTAAAAACAGTAATGCAGAGGATGAAATGGAATAGTCCTACTGAGTGGGGGATGACAGCAGGAAAAACTGCCTAACCAAGAACGTGACATGCTTAAAAAAATTACAAATATTTTATTTTTGTTGTATTTACATCTCAGAAATCGAGCGCTGAGCTAAACATATCTATACCAATGTTTGTGCTTCAGACAAATGTTTTCTCCCTGTCTTTCCCATTTAACGGTCAGTGTATTTTTCTGATCTTCCTCATATGCTTATCTAGTTTCTTGTTAAAGATATCTCTGCTTTTAGCTCTGATTGTTGTTTGTTGCAGAGAGTTGCACATTCTGTTCACTCCCTCTTTCTTGATGAAGGAGCTTCTCCTTATTTTTTAAAATTGATTTTATTCACGAATATCATACACGTATGTCCCTTAGTGTTTATATGCTCTACAAGTGGAACCACCTTCTCTATTCTCCCCTGTCAAAGCCTTTCGTGCTCTTTAAAGTTTTTAACAGGTCACTCCCCCCAGATTTGTTCAAGACAAGAGTGTCCCAATCTGTTTAATCTTTCTTGATGAATATAACTTCTCAGTACTGCATCTACCCTTGTAAATCTTTTTTATCCTTGAATTTTCTGTGTTCCCTACTACTCTCATCATTCAGAAATGATTTGCAGAGAAGTATTTGTAGTACTATTAAGTGTAGCGATGGCAGTAAAAATAAGAGCGACAAACTATTGAAAAGATCTGGAACAGTTAAGCAGAGGGTCCAAAGATTTCGAGTTGATGGAAGTTGGTTATTTTTATTGCTGTTTAGTTGTGTCATTGGTAGTAATATGATTAAATTTAATTTGTATCTGTCTCTTCTAGTAAGTCAGGTGGAAATTCATCTTCCAGCTTAGGTGATGTTGTACCTAGTTCTCGGCGATCTACTCCACCCTCTTCTGGTAAGTAGATTAACAAGTTCTCTCCCTGCTGAACTACATAAATATTGTAATTATAATTAGTTTATTGTTATTGATAGTATATTGAGTTATATGTTCTGCATGTTCCTCTGTAAGCATCCTGTACATAAAAGCAATGAGAGCATTTTATCTTCATGCTGCTGATTAGTATTTAAAGTAAGAACAACTTTAGGCAGGACATCTTCCAAACTTTGGCCTTTCAAAACAAAACTGTATCACATGACATCCCCCATTAGCTCAGCACGTCTGGGCTACAGGTAAAGCTGCTGCCCAGTGAGCCCTGTGCCTTAAATTGTTATCCCTGTGTGAATGCACATGTCAGGATTGATGTTGGCCAGAATCAGATTGAACTCTGTCACGCAGCCTTCATTAGGTCAGTGACACAGTTCAGCAAACTTTTTATGATTTAAGTTAATTCATACAAAGCGACACCAGATTTATTTCTAATGAGGAAAATTTAATGAGTGAATTGTTGATTCGAGGAGGAGAGATCAGATTATATTTGAAGATCTCAAATGTGATTTCTTTAGTGTGGTTAGTTAATCATTGCTATACTACACAAATTCTGAAGTGAAAACACACAGTTTCCTGATGGAACTTAAATTGAAGCTACAGTACGTTTTACCAAAACGGGCAGGAGATTCTTCAATGGCAGAAGGTTGAGAATTAATATTTAGGAGCTTCCAAATTCAGGTAAAATCTGAAGATTATTTTGCCATGCAGCTTAAATTTTCACCATCATGGCTGATGATCATGTGATGTCTTTTAACTGCAAGTTATTGACAGATTTTGAAATGCAGAACAATGATACTGCTGAGAGCAATTTGTATGATGTTTGCTTTATGTGTCACCATTACATTTAGCAAGATTTTTGTGCTTCTTTTGTGGCCCATCTTGTTAATCATATCCTGAGTCAGTTTGCAAAGCATTTAGTTATTGTTTTCCCTCCATAACTGGCCTGCTCTTTTTATTTGTTGCATTCATTTTAGCTCTCCATTCAGTCTGAAAATCAGTGACCTCTGAGCTATAACTTCGGTGTCTTGATCATCTAGAGATTGCAACTAGTACTTGCTTGTGATACTGTTCAGATATTTACTTGGGATTACAGTAGGAGCTAAAATTCACTTACTTCAAGATGACTTCTAACTTCTCTGAGACTAACCAACTGCATTCCTACTGAATTTGTGCAATTTTTTAATATTCAAATTTAAAGTCATAATTTCCTTTTTAAACTGGTGGAATTATACAGTGAAAACAAATGAAAGGTAGTTGAACAATCCAATATTAATTTCTAAAATCTACAAAATGACATTTATAACCAAAATAACAAGATGGTGGCTGGCTCCCTCCCTCCAACTGGCATTTATCTTGTCGTTATCTAAACACTCATGTCTACATAAGCTGGTGTTCCACTGACTTGTATTACTCTATTCTTCACTATGAAGTTGCTCCTGTAATAGCTTGGTACAAAGTTGTTGAGCACCACTTGGCAGTAGAAACCAGCGTCTAGCATCTTGCAACAAATGACAGTATCTAGGAGAACATACAAACATTTGGAATGACCAAAGGTCCAGCTTCCTTTTGAATGTGTTTCCCACAGACACAATGACAAAAGTAATTTTTGCACTGTACTTCCCCCACTTAATTGACTACCTTGCGGGGGGAGTGGTGGATAATAATGACAGATTCCGGCAAGTTGGAAGAATTTCAGAATGCTAATGTATTATGATTCTATATCAGCTAACCTTGACTAATGTGTTCAAATGATTGTAATCAGAGTGGGTATTAAAACATAGGAACCATAGTGTATTTATACTCATTCCTAGTTGGCCCTGAGAAGGAGGTGATCAGCTGTCTTCCTGAATGGCTGAAGTGCTTTTGGTACAGATAGACCCATAATGCTGTTAGGGAGAGAGGTCCAGGATTTGGACCCAGTGCCATTGAAGGACAGCGGTATGTATCCAAGTCAGGATGGTGAGTTACTTGAAGGAGAACTTGCAATTAGTAGTCTTCCTACGTATCTGATTCCCTTCTCCTTCTAGATAGTACTGGTAACAGGTTTGGATGATGCTCTTTAAGGAGCCTCAGTGAGTTGTTACAACTTATAAATGGTACACACTGCTGCTGCTGAGCTTTGGTGGTGGTGGGAGTGAATGTTTATGGATATGGTGCCAGTCAAGCAGGATGAAGTCAAGCTTTATCCTGCATGATGTCAAGCTTCTTGGGTGTTATTAGAGCTGCACTCATCCAGACAAGTGTGAGTATTGCATCCAACTCCTATGCCTTGTGCTTTGCATGTGGTGGACTGGCATCAGGAAGTCAGAAGGTGAGTTATTCACTGCAGGATTCTGAGCCTCTGACCTGCTGTTGTAGTTACTGTATTTATTTGCCTAGTTCAATTCAGTTGATGGTCAATGATAGCCAGAAGGATATTGATAACTGAGATTCAATGATGACAAAGTCATTGAATGTCGAGGTATACTCATTGGATTCTCCTGCGTTAGAGATGGATATTGCCTGGCACTTCTGTGTAATGAATGTTACCTGCCATTTGTCAGCCCAAATCTGTAAATTATCCAGGTATTGCCTGATGATGAAAAGGAACCTTAATGTTTCTATAAAGTTCCATTTTGGAAATATTTAAGGATTAGAGAGAGTAAAAATTTGGGCAGTTCAGAGTTTTCTCATTCCTAATACATCTTGTGTAATTCATTCACTTTCATACATGATATAGGCAATGAAGGCATGCCAATAAGCCTATCAGAATGAAACAGAGCAGAGGTATTGATGAAAGTCACTGGTCCATAAGAGTTTAGCTGTATCCACCTGTGACACATTGCAAATGATCAAAATAACCATTGGGTCCTGAAGCCCAGGATTATCAAAAAGATCCCCTTCACATTCAGGTGTTTTCCTGTTTTGGTTTAGTGGAGAGACCTGCAGACTACTTTGTTTAGAAAGTCCACCGGAACAAAGAACATTCAGGCAGCTGATTGGCAGCTAGCTGGATTTCTACTGGAATTATATTGCTGGACTAGGAAGTCCCACCTGCTTGGAACTGACAGCTGGTCAAAGACTAACATTCCCAGAATTTGCCATGGTCTTGGCTGCTGGTTGGATGCTGCTACCCCGAACCCCAAGTGGAGGATCAGAGCCAAGAAATGTTACTGTTGTTTGCAGAAAGGAGGTGGTTCTCAATTGGTGGTCATATTGGGGGGGGGGTGGGTACAGCAGGTTCTCAGAAACCAACCCTTGTCCTAGGTTGAGTCCCTTGGTGTTGCACAAATGAGTGCAGACTGAGAGATCCTGCTACATACTGAGACACTGTGCACATTAATTCATCAGTTGGAAAAGGTGGCTCTTTCTTGTACAACCTGGAGGTGCTGAGCTGCGATTAGACCTGAAAGTGGTCATTAATTGACCACATGTGCACTTTAATTGCTTGTAGTTCAGGAAAGTTGGCAATGGACCTTCCCACCCAGAACTCCATTTCTGAGTCAGGTTGCAGGGGTCTTTTTTGCCCTTCCCATCACCTATTCCTTTGTCAAGTGTGATAATCCCAGTCCAATACTTAGCTCCTATGGACATTGGCGCTTGCATTGAATGCAAACATTGTTAGGTTCTGATTTTAACTGGGTGAAAATGAAATAGTTCTGACTGTATTAACATCACATCTCTGGAGGATCACTATGTTTTACAATTGTTATTTGGACCACAGTTCTAAATATGAATTTGATCAACAGTGATATTAGTATCTCTATCAAAAGTGGAGAGCCCAAGAATTGCTAGGAGTAGGATTACTGTATATCGTGCATCTGAATTAATTGTATCTGTTTGACGCCTGCATCCTGAAATGGAAATGTGAGCTGGGTTTCGGAGGATAGGTTTGGTAATTGGATGCACTGATATACAAGCGCTATCTTGACATTATTTCTTGAAGATTAAATTGTAACTGTGTGTGGCAATAAGAACTAGATATTCAGCTGAGCGTGAACAGATGGCAATGAAGCAGAATTAGAACAATTTCTCTGCAAGTGCTCCTTAAAGTCTTCCCACTAATTTATGATATACTGCCTTTCATTTAGTTACGAAGGGAAAAAAGCATGGTTTGGGCTTTTTGAGTCATGGTCTATAGACCTGAATCTTCCCTTGTTTTTTCTCCTTTCTTTTATCTTTCATGCCACACTGGTCCTTGAGTGCAATTTCACATCTCCAGCCTCTGTCATCTCTGCTTTGTAATTACAAAGCAATCATGGAGTGGTGTTCATGAAATTTTCTGACGATGTTGCCCCCTCAGGAAGCCTGACAGAGCTTAAAACCATGTGTATTGGAGAGCCGTGGTTACCTGGCCTGGTGGTGCCCCCGGAAGGGTATTTGACTCATGAATTGAGGACTTGAGGGGAGAGAAACAGAATAGCATGATAATGTCAAATATCTGACTCTGGGCATCCTCATTGTCTGTTCCACTCACTGCTTCTCCCACTTTGCCAACAATGCAAAAACCATCATTTTCCAGCGCTCTTTATTTGTGGCAAAGAGTCATTGCACTTGAAACGTTAACTCAATTTCTCCAGTACTTTCTGTTTTCATTACATTTAATACACCATTTAAACAAAAGTGATTTCTAGAATGAATAGATTTACAGATTAATATTAATATTTATGAACATATACGGGAAATATAATGTAAATTTGCTAGCCTCCCCCATACTGGGTTTGGTGGGTGGTGGAGCTGTTAATGTGGTGGGAGAGCATTCAAGACCCTTCCATCTTCATGCCTCCACCCTGATTAAAGCCTGTGAAGGGATTTCCTGCCCCACTGCCAATTGGGATGCTGAAGCAGGCAATTAAATTTTTTAAGAAAACTGAACTTGAAGAACATATCCTGCTTCCACGGCTTACAAACAACAATGGTCAGGGGCCTTGCTGTGTCTGAAACCTGAGACAGGGCTGTTTGTAGGTTTCTGGTGGTCCCTTGTGCAAAGGCACTTAGTACCTGATCAAGGGACCTGTGCCAGCATAGGGCACAACTGGCTGTCCAGCCAATGGGCAAGACCCCCATCATGCCCAATAAATGTTGTGCCAGAGCCTATCTCAAGCCTGCATCTTCTCTTTGTATTATTGATAATGTATGTTGGTGAATGCAGTGGATCACCACCCATGAAAACCAGTGGCCCAAGAGTTGTAGGAAAATGTTCACAGAAACTGAACAATCTTTATCTGAATCCAGTGTAAATGGGACAGAGCTATCGGGTGATGATGAAAGTCTCATAGATTATTCCGCATTTAAGTCTTGTGACTTTTAATGAACTTACCAATCGAGTTTGCGTTTGTTAATTGAAATTGAACATTCAAGCGAGTTAATTGTTGTTGTGGTTAAGTGAACCTATTTTTCTGCAGAGAATTTATTTATTTCTATTTTGCATTTGAAAGTTCTTAGTATTTATGGCATAACTATGTGTTTGTCTCTTGTTTTACATTTGGCACAAATAGATACATTGTCTTTGAGTTCCTTTTATTTACAGTTTGTGCATTGCCATATTTTACTTTATATGTGATTCTACATTTTTTAAATTATTCCCATTCATTCAACTCCTCTTTTCCTTCCTTTCCTCCTACCTGGTACCCTGGACCTATCTGCCTATGTAGCTTTTGATTTAGATGCCAGTGGCTTAGATGCAGAAGACAATGACTCCCCAGCAAATCACCGCTCCCCTATAGCCAGTGTAAACAGTCTAACGTCTCCCCAGTCTAAAGAGAAAAGAATGCCCTTTTTTAAGAAGGTAACCATACTTCTTAAACTGCAGTCTGTCGCACGTGCTAGCCAGCAGTATGTCACTGAACAAGTCTTGTATTTGTTTGTGTCCTGTGAAAAGTCAATAACATGCATGCTCTGTTATTCTTGTTTTTCTCTTCAATGCTTCTATAGCCAAACAGAAGCAGAAATCGGTAAGTCTATATTGTTATATGTTGGTCCTGCCCATTGCATAATTAGCATTGAAATCCTCAACACGATAAGCATGGAAAAGTTTTTTTTAACGAATGAGTGAATGATTGCTTTTCATGATGTAAATTTGTAGAAATTCAGATTTGATTAGTTCTAAAGCATGCTGAAGGAACTCCTCACAGAGCTAAATATATGCATAAGCATTCAAGAAATCTTGCTAATTATGCCATTGGGACATTGCTTGCTACATAGCATCTGGACACCAGGACTATCAGTATTGTGTTAGCTTGTTCAGTACTTTGTGTAAACTTTGATTAGTATTGGGGGGGAAGAGAAAAAGAATTTTTTTTATATAGGCAGTTGTCACTGTACCTTGGCTTTTTTTGTATGTTAAGTTATGTTGTAATGATGCTTTGTGTTGTTGCTTTGCTGTTTGGCTTGTTGTTTTCTGATGCAATGGGAGAATGGAGTTATTTTTTTTCTTGTTGGTCATATGGATATTTTTGTAACTTTTGAAATAAATGTATCACAAAATAAGTGAGTGTGGATGAAATTAGAAACTAAATGAAGAGATGAAATGTGTAACCCTGCATGGAAAGTCTTATTGGCATCCAGAGAGAAAGTAGATATTTGAATGTTTTGGACAAAGTTCATTTAAGTGATATTGTATCATTTTATTAAAAGTTGTTTGTTTAATTACGCTACCTGTCGTCATAATAGACACCTGGTTTTTACATATGGTGATGAATATTTGCTGATAAAATTGACTGGCTGTATTTGAAACCATCAAACAGAAATGTGTTATTGCATTCCTTGCACACTAAGTAATAGTAAGTTTATTTCTAATTGAATCAGGATTGCAAAACAAATATTCATGAAAATACAACTGCTATTTTATTTGAGATAATTAATGTTACAGGATGATCATTTCAGTTTGAAAATCTGTGACATGTTCAATGAATTCTCTATACTTATCCTTCAAACAATATTGAGGTACCAATACAGCTCCATTAGCCATTTTGCTCAAATTTATGGTCATGCTAGGCACTGCAGACTAATTAATAATGCTAGACTTCCTTCTTATTTAAAAGAAATGAATTATCGTATCTATGAGTTAGCAGGTTACAGGTTACAAATTTACCTCAATGTACTGTTAACCCAAATTTATACAATACCATTCTCTACAGAAATTATAAGAGGGGGACAATAACGTCATTGTTGAAGTATTAAATTAATCTAGAAAGAAAATTCTTACTAGCAGTTGAGAAAGATCATTTACTAATTAAGGAAGTACTCTCTCCTTTTTTTTTGCACTTTCCACTATAAAGGTGTTTGCAGTTTTGTGCACTACATGTGTTGTTGGGCATTAAAGAAAACAGCTTGCATCATGCCAGAACTTCTGACACATATGCAACAAAAATAAACTCAACACCTCCACTGCAGACATCTGACGTTTGTGGGGAATGAAACAGGACTGTAGGGCCATTTGTTTTCTTTACTGATAGGATGTGGGTGTTTCTGGCTGGGCCAGCATTTATTGCCCTTCCCTAATTGCCCAGTAGAAGCTGGTGGTGAGCTACTGCCTTGAACCATTGCAACCATTAGGGTATAGGTGAATGCATAGTGCTACTGGCCGTGGAGTTCCAGGATTTTGATCGAGTGCTATTGAAGGAACAGTGATATGGTTCCAAGTCTGGATGGTGTGTGAGTCAGAGGAGAACTTGCAGCTAGTACGGTTCCCATGCATCTGCTGCCCATCAGGCAAGTAGCTGGAAATGGGACATAAGTAGGCATCAAAGAGATGTAGATTGAGTGAGTGAGTGAACAAAGATCTGCCATTTGGAGTATGATATAGGAAAATGTCAAATTTTGATAGGATGAATAAAAAAGAATTGCCTAAATGGTGAGAGATTGCAGAGCTCTGAAATGCTGAGGGGATCTGGGTGTCCTAGTACATGAATTGCAAAAAACTACTATGCAAATGACAAGTAATCAGGAAAGCTTACGGTATGTTGCTTTATTGCAAGGGAATTGAATACAAAAGTAGGGAGGATAGGTTTCAGTATTACAGGGCACATCTCGAGTACTGCTAAATATTTTTCTCCCTATTTAGGAAGAATGTAAATACATTGCAAGCAGTTTAGAGAAGAGTTACTCAACAATATCCTGGAATTGGTATATTGTCATATGAGGAAAGGTTAGATACACCATGTTTGTATCAACTGGCATATAGAAGAATAGGGTGCAACTTATTTGATTAAAGCACGTGAGTTTTCCCTGGGGTCTTGACAGGGTAGCTCTGAAAAGGATGTTGCCTGTTGTGGGAGAAACTAGAAATCAGGATCATTGTTTTAAAAAAGGCCCGTACATTTAACAGGAATTTTTTTTTTTTAACATGTGGCTCCGTGAAGAGGAAACAGAAGCTGAGCCTTTGAATATTTTTAAGGCAGTGTTAGATTCTTGATAAGTAAGAGGAAAGCATGGGTAGTGAGAGGTTATTGGTGTTAAGCATGAATGTGGAGTAATCAAAACAACCATGAACTGACTGAATGGCGGAACGAGCTTGAAGGGTCAGTTGATCTATTCCCAAGCCTAGGAATTCATAAATCTATTCCTGTTCTGAGACCCTAATTTGTATGTTTGTATCACAATCCCTGGGTATCTCCAGTTCCACTGGCAGGATAGACCTACTAGATTTGGTAACACAGACATATATTCAGGTGGGAGTTGGACCTGCAAGCCCTCAACATTAAGTTCAGATATTAAGACAAACACAGATGAGGATAGAGGGGAAAACCAGAAAGGTAGATCAGTAATCTTTGTCTACAAATTCTTTCGAGTTGATTCTTGTTGGTCCAAAAGTTTCTCCCTGGCTTCCATTTTCTGAGTGCTCCCACTTGTTTATGATAGGCACAGGATGACTGTTTCCCTCGTAAAATATCTCTGATTTTTTCAATTCAGGTTCACAGCTTACAGCAGTTCTGAAGGAAGGAATAACTGGTTTTCTTCAGGTTTAAAGTGAGTTTTGACTGCAGAGATAGTGGAGACTGCTTCTAAGCTGGTGGAGATCCAAACCTTTTTCTGCAACTTGTTTCCAGTCTCAAGCAGTTTAGTTACCTGACAAGTAATCAGTTGGTCGTTGGCAAGCAAATGTCCCTTGTCATCTCTAACTGGCCACTAGTCCATAGATCAATAAACGTCTCGTTACCAACCAGAGCTGCATCTGAATACAGAACCACCTTGGCTCCTCTTACTGTAAACAGTTCTTAAACAGCTATTTGCAATGCTTGCCATGAGTGTTAAGCTGCTGGTTTTCAAATAATAGTCATCCTTTTAAAAGGGATAATAGGTACTGCAGATGCTGGAGAATCTGAGATAACAAGGTGTGGAGCTGGATGAACACCGCAGGCCAAGCAGCATCATAGGAGCAGGAAAGCTTGACGTTTCGAGCCTAGACCCTGGTTTTAAAATAGTTCAGTACGTAATTTAACCATGTCAGTACGTAATTTAAAAAAAATACAACATGAGAAAAGCATTGTTGCTCCTGAAATTTGAACACCACATGGAAGAAGCACTGAGGGTAACGAGGGCATAGAGGGGCATACTGTTAACTCTTCCATGTTCATCACCAAGATTAGCTCGGTTACAAATAGCGCATGAACATGGTTTGTTTCATTTTGTTGTATGTTGGGAAAAAGGGAATAGAGCATTAAAGAAGGTAAATGGTATGTTGGCATTCATTGTGAGAGGTTTCGAGTACAGGAGCAGGGATGTGTTGGTGCAGTTATGCAGGGCCTTGGTGAGGCCACACCTGGAATATTGTGTGCAGTTTTGGTCTCCTTTTCTGAGGAAGGATGCTCTTACTCTCGACAGAGTGCAGCAAAGGTTTACCAGGCTGGTTCCAGGGATGGTGGATCTGACGTCTGAGGAGAGATTGACTAGGTTGGGGTTGTTTTCACTAGAATTCAGACAAATGAGGGGGCTCTCATAGAGACTTGTAAAATTCTAACAGGACTGGACGGGGTAGATGCAGGGAAGATGTTCCCGGCGGTAGGTTTGTCCAGAACCAGGGGTCACAGTATGAGGATTCAGGATAGATGATTTAGAACGGAGATGAGGAGACATTTCTTCACCCAAAGAGTGGTGAGCCTGTGGAATCCAATATCACAGGAAGTAGTTGATGGCAAAACATTGAATGTATTCGAGAGGCAACTTGATATAGCACTTGGGGTGAATGGGATCAAAGGTTATGGAGAGAAAGCAGGATTAGGCTATTGGGTTGGATGGTCAACCATGATCGTGAAGAATGGTGGAGCAGGCTTGAAGAGCCTAATGATCACCTCCTGCTCCTATCTTCTGTGTTTCTATGTTCAGTCAAATTATATGAGAAATAATTGAGTGCATGTAATGCATTTTCAACACATACAGCATTATTCAGGTTTTCAAGAAATTTAGAAGTCTGCAGTTTTGTTCTAGATTTGAAAGGGCTGAATTTTAATGGAAAAAATATAGAACAGAGATTCTATGATCCTGTCTACATTATATTCATACATTGCCAAATTAACAACAGTGTTCAAAATTTAGCAGTTCATTGTGACTCTGAGTCTGCAAAGCTCTGTGTTAATAAATTGTTAAATATTTACTTAGTCAGAAGGTGTCTTTACCAACCTCAGGGACCAAACACACACAATCCTTGTTTACTTCACAAGTTGTTGCCTTTTAATGATTGGTGAACAATTGAAATTGTACAGTAGATTTTGCTGTACTTGTTCCACTTACCAGGCTTCATAGCACAAGTGTCTTGTCTGCCAACCATTAATACGGCGACCATCACTGTGCACAGGTGCTGGCACAATGCATCGGTCATCCAAACAATTCATTTCTTAGCACAATATTACATCAGGAAGGCTTGACTATTTTTAAGCTGCGGTTCAACATAACAATGGAAGGCAAAATTGCAGTGAAATATATAAACTTTCATTTTTATAGATTGGCAAAAAATGTGTTTTCAGTTATGCTTTTAGTTGGTTAGTTACTTCAGGCAATTTCTTAGTATGCTGGTACTTAGGATTGGGGTCCATATTACATTTAGCACTGAGCAAATGGAACAATCCATCAGAAACTATTGACTCATTCAGTGATCTTAGCACAATGTCTAAGGAGTATCACATAATCACAGTACAGGAGGCAGCAGTTTGGCTCATTCTGTTTGTGCCTGCTCTCCAAACGAGCATCTTACCTTGTGTCATTTTCCAGCCTTCTCCCCATTATCCCACATATTCTCCTTTTGTAAGTAACCATCTAGCTCCGTTTATGAAGGTATGACTTTTATTCTGACAACAATTTCATATAGCAATAAATTTGGTGCATTTTATGAATATCTGTTACTTACAAAAAATGATGCAAATTTCAAACTTGTGTCCTTGATATTCTAAGATTATGTTTTCTTCAAACAGACTGAACACATCCCTCCTTATGATGTAGTGCCTTCAATGCGACCAGTAGTTTTAGTGGGGCCTTCTCTGAAAGGATATGAGGTAAGTAAGCCAAGAATAGATCACAAACAGCTTTATTGGGCTTCTGTGATATACTCTAGATTTTACAGACAGTTCTTTTAAATGTTCTAGAAGAGAGGCCATAACATTGCCCCTTGAGAGCAGCATGCCAGTACATCTGTGATCTCATTGAATGGCGGAACAGCCTCAAGGGGCTGATGGCCTACTCTTTCTATGTCCCTATGTGGTTTGGGATACTGGAGAAGCTGTACTCTTACATTTTTAGAAGAAAACATGAGTGCTCCACTACTAGACAGCATTGCAAGTTTGGCAGTATTTTGATCCGGTTGGTTACATGTTGCCATAGGCAATACCAGTTATTATATCTGTAGTGTTAACAGCACTTTTTTTTAACAAGTGGGATAACTGCATTTAGGATTTATGTGCACTGTTATGGTTGCAATGTGAAATATGGGTCCAAATGTAGAAATTAAAATAACTTTTGTATGTGCATGTGTATTTCATTTGGTTTCTGTTTCTGTAAAAGTAACCTTGAGTTACCTTGTTTTTTTTTAACGCAATGATTGCTTAAGCAGTTTCAAAACCTTCTTGATAGTTTACTGGAATATTGGTATTTCAATGTTTTGTGTGGTCTGATCTGTAAAATGCATCGATCATGTTTCCAAATAAAGCTCTTGTCTTGTCTAATAAAAACCAAAAGAACTGCGGATGCTGTAAATCAGGAACAAAAACAAAGTTGCTGGAAAAGCTCAGCAGGTCTGGCAGCATCTGTGGAGGAGAAAACAGAGTTAACGTTTCGGGTCCGGTGACCCTTCCTCAGAACTGTTCTCTGTTCTCTGTTCTCAGGCCTGCTGAGCCAAAAACCAAAAGAACTGCGGATGCTGTAAATCAGGAACAAAAACAAAGTTGCTGGAAAAGCTCAGCAGGTCTGGCAGC
>JAHRHZ010000014.1:69057026-69073627 GCA_024137785.1 Ginglymostoma cirratum
CAGATGCTGCCAGACCTGCTGAGTTTTTCCAGCAACTTTGTTTTTGCTCTTGTCTTGCCTCGTTTATTGTCTGCCTTCAGTTGAAATTTTTGTGGCCATCTTGAAATCTGTGAAAGTATAAAAGTCAGTATTTCCTGCAGTTCAGTAAAAACTAAAATGGCCTTTTCAAAGTAAGAAAGTATTTTGAGTAGCAAATCTAAAATGAATATTTGCAATGATAGGGTGGGAGTCTTGGTGCAAGTTTAGAACACATAAAAGCAAATTTCAAAATGGAACTAAATGGGTTAGTTGGAGCCATGGAGCAATGGTAAATCTGATCATTATTAATTCCAGCGTTTTGAATTTTGACAGAGCAAACCTAATCTATATGGTGGTGGCATGAAAGTGCTGAGTTTGGAGCATGCTAGTGTGATAGCAGATAGTAACAGAGGGAGCTGAACTTGAAATTAAATACTTGAAGTAATAGAGACAGAATGGAAAATATTACAGAAAAATTTTATGAATATTTTATGGAGTTTGCATTTGAGAGATACTGGGAAAAATTCAAGAAACTGTTTTGGTCTGTATTCTGTGTTCCAGACTTGACACTAAACTGGAACCAGAAAATGTAGGTGTCCTACACAGAATAAAATATTATGAAAATTCAGTGGTAAATGATACACCAAAACACGTGCAATTTTCTTCCAAGCATTTTATTGTCAAAGGTAAATTAAACTTTAACTTTATGAAATCCTTCCTTTAGGTGACAGACATGATGCAAAAAGCATTGTTTGACTTTCTGAAACACAGATTTGAAGGAAGGTACGTACAGTTCTATAAGCTTCCAGGGAAGTGGTGAGTGAAGTGGGAGGTGCAATGTGTGGACTGAATTTTCAGTGCTCCAGCAGCATCCATTAATACTTTAAATTAGAAGGAATGAGTCCAGAATCTGACAGTCCTGCAGGGAGTGGCATCGCAGGAGCTGCATTAATTTAGTTGATCAGATAATCAGGTGATGGACATCCTGTGGTTTCGTAAAGCACACCCCCTCTCACTCGATTGTAGACTTATTCTTTTGAAATTCATATTTGACAATCACAGTCGAAAGGATTTTGTATTTGGTACCTTAAGTATGGTGGGAATGTATTTCGGAAAATGAGTATTTCGAAAAGATATGGTTCTTGTTCTTAGGTTATGTTGTGGTTATTCATGAAATAATTTGCATTTGACACCACAGATGTTTCCTTTGCTGTCTAAATGTTTGTCATTAAATTATAGAAGGATATGTAGTTTGATTGCTATTTGATAGTCTTGGATAAATCTTAATTCTCGTCTTCGTCCTCTGAGTCATTCAGTTAACTTTTTCTCAATAACTCAATGCTGGGAAGTTGAAAACATTCAATGTCACTGAGCTGAATCAGCTTTCTCCTCGTGCTGTCAATCTAATTCATTTTCATGATGTAACTCAATCAGTAAACTTATGTGATTTCACCACTGTGTCTATCTAATTTTTTAATATGGGCAACATTCATGGAGATATTCATGAATACTTACAAGGCATTCAGAAATTATTTTTATGCAGTTAATTGTTTCAATTTGCTTCTCCCTTTCTGCCTCAGTTAAAGGTTTTTATTCTTGCAAGTAGAATTCTGATCTCTAGGAGTCCTCCTTTATCCCGTTTATATGTATTATTCATATTTGATCCGAGCTGGTGACTGATGCCAGGTTGTTCCAAACAGGCTGGTTGCTGAGATCACTAGCCATGCACAAATGATGTGCACTTCAGGGTTTGCAGTAACAGGAACTCTAGCTGATTTCACTGTGGAGGGCAAAGAGGTTGCCAAGAGGCATCATCTATGTGTCCACCAAAATAGATTCTTGTCTGCATTACCAGATGGTATGTGCTGCCTGTGAAACAAAACCCAGTATTATACATCATTTGGAAAGGAGGGAAGAAAATGGTAGGATCTTAGGAAAGGATAAGTGAAGGATTGCGATTTAGAGTCATAGAGCTGTACAGCATGAAAACAGGCACTTCGGTCCAACACACCCATGCAAGATATCTTATATTAATCTAGTTCCATTTGGCCCTCTAAACTCTTCCCATTCATGTACCCATCCAGATGCCTTTTAAATGATGTAACTGTTGTAACTGCACTAGTCTCCACTTGTCTAGCAGCTAATTCCATGCACACACCACCCTTTGCCTGAATAATTTGCCCTTTAGGTCCCTTTCCACTCTCATCTTAAACCTATGACCTCTGGTTTTGGACTCCACTGCCCTGGGGAAAAGACCTTGGCTATTCACCCTAACCATGCCCCTCATGATTTTGTAAATCTCTGTAAGGTCACCCCTCAGCCGCTGACGCTCCAGGGAAAATAGCCCCAGTCTATTCATCCTCTCCCTATGGCTTAGACCCTCCCACCTTGGCAGCATCCTTGTAAATCTTTTCTGAAACCTTTCAAGTTTCAAAACATCCTTCCTATAGCAGGGCGACCAGAATTGCATGCAGTGTTCCAAAAGTGACCTAACCAATGTCCTGTACAGCCACAACATGACCTCCCAACTCCTATTCTCAATGCGCTGACCAATAAAGGCAAGCGTACCAAATGCTTTCTTCACTAGCTTGTCTACTTGTGACTCCACCTTGAAGGAACTATGAACCTGCACTCCAAGATCTCTTCGTTCAGCAGCACTCTCCAGGATCTTACCATTAAGTGTATAAGTCCTGCTCTTGTGACTATTGACTATAAATATCTTAGTCAGGGGCCCAGCAATCACTTCCCTAGCCTCCCGCAAAGTTCTGGGATACACCTGATCAGGTCCCAGGGATTTATGCACCTTTATGCATTTTTAGACATTCAACACCACCTCTTCAGTAACATGGGCACTTTTCAAGATGCCGCTATTTGACCTGGAGTTGAAGTTTGTTCAGACAAATTCAAGTATGACTGAAAGCTTTTGAGCATACATGCTGATTTTTAAAATATCATCAAATTTTCACATGGCTCAATCTAGCCAGATTTTTTATTTTGACGTAACATAAACAGGAAATTAATGAATTTTTTTTTAGGATATCATAAACTGTAATTTAATTCAGAAGAAAGGAATGTAGGTTTAGGATCAGGTATCAGCCATTCAGCCCTCCAAACCTGCTTCACTGTTTGACAAGATCATGGCTGATCTGATTGTGAATTCAAATCATTTTCTTGTCTGCTGAATATAATCCTGACTCCTTGTTTATGGTAAATCCATCTAACTCGGCCTTTAAATAAATTCAATGATTCCCCACTGACCAGTGGGGAAGAAAATCTACATATCTCTGTCTTAAAAAGGAGATCTTTTATTCTTAATTTGTGTGCCTTAATATTTGTCTCCCTGCAAGAGGAAAATCCTTCATATCCACACTATCTGATTCACAATTTGTGGAGGTGCTGACCTAGTTCAATTATACTATACTGCTAATCCAGACACCCATGTAAAATCTTGGGAACATGGGTTCAAATCCTGACATGCCAAGTGATGGAATTTAAATTCATATTAAAAATCTGTAATTAGGTATCTAATGATGACCATGAAACCATTGGTGACTGTGGCAAAAAAAAAACTCATTTGGTTCATTAATGCCCTTTTAGGGAAGGAAACCAACATCCTTACTTGGTCTAGTCTGCATGTGATTTCAGATCTATAGCAGTGTGGTTGATTTTTAACTGCCCTGTGGACCGTTAGGGATGGGAAATAAATGCTGGCTAGCCAGAAATCCCCATGTTTATTCATTCAGAAATGAATTTTAAAACAAAATACCACAGTTACATCTTTTCACAAATAAGGAGATCAAAGTTGTACTTGGTACTGCAGATATAATCTCACTAAAGCACAGTACAGCTACGATAAAATGTCTTTACTTTAATATTTGATTTTCCTTGCAAAAACATTAACATTCTGTTTGCTTTCCTAATCTCTAGTAATACGTACATACTAATTTCTTGTGCTTAATATACCAGGCTACCTAGAACCCTCTATACTACTGAGTTCCACAGGCTTTTCCCATTGAAATAATATACTTTTATTTTGGTTACTTTTTTTGGTGTAAAGAGAAAAAAAATTCATATTTTCGCACATTAAACTCCGTCTACCAAATCAATTTCCACTCTCTTAACCTGTGTATTTCTTTCCGTAGACTCTGTATCTCCTCTCACAACTTACTTTGCTACCTATCTTGATGTCTTTGGCAGATTTAGCTCTCATACATTTGGTCCATTCATCCAAGTCATTGATGTAGATTGTAATTAGCTAAGGCTCCAATATTGACCCCTGTGTTACTCTACTACTTTACTAACCCATTAAAGATTCATTTATCCATATTCCCTGCTTCCTGTTAGCCAACTAATCTTTCATCCATGCTGATACATTATCACTCACATAATGTGCTATGTGGTAATGCGGAAGTTACACTTCTGCTTAATAGGATCTTTCAATTGTAACTATTGAAATAACAAACTTAATTGTAACCATTAAAATAACAAACTTTTCCTTTGTTACTCTTTTTCTGCTTATTTATAGGATATCAATCACACGGGTTACAGCTGATATCTCCCTTGCCAAACGCTCAGTGTTAAATAATCCCAGTAAACATGCAATAATTGAACGCTCTAACACCAGATCCAGTTTGGGTAAGTATACTAAGCTTGGTGCAAAATATGTCATAATAGTTGTTTTATTTCATCCTGATGCAAAATAGGGAGACTAGATTAATTTAGTCCCTGTCTACTGGATAAATTTAAAATTATAATCTGAGTTTGTGTTTGCTACTTGAATGTCCAAAAATGATTGTGTATGTTTTGAAAATTAAAGTTTGTTTGTTACTATGGATTCAATTCCTGCTTGCCAAGAGAAAGTAGTTATTCTAAAACCTGCTTTTCTGATATGACTGTGAAACATTAATGATAACTGTATATCGCAAGGCTTTAAATACCTTCAATTGTAATGAAAAGTTTTAAGGAATTGTTTCTTGTTGTCACTACTTTTATTTATTCCTTTCCAAAAACTTTCTTACAGTCACCAAATTTGTTCTTGTGTAAGGAGTTGATATTAACCTCTTTTGTAAGCTTCTGCCAGCCATCTTCTGGCAGCTTGGAGTAGAAATCAGAGCCACTTACTAAGCACACCAGTCTCCAGAAGGTGTCTGGCTTCTACTAGTCACTCCTGATATGGCTAATAATTCAGAATTGCACACTTCCCCTTTAGAAACTCGGTACACTGATTGGGGAACACTTCTTCAACTTATTCGAGTTTGGTAATTGGAAATAGCCAGCTAAATTAAGTTATTGGAAAAATTATCTTGAATTCCTGACAACTGCTGTGTGCAAGGCTCTGAAAATTATATCCTGAAATTTATCCCATCATGCATCTTGCATTAAAATGTGCTCCAAATTTGACCTGCATGGATACATTTGGTCTATTTAGCTTTATTCATTTATGGGATGGAATAATTACGGAAATGATCAGTATTTATTGCTCATTCTTAACTGCACTTAGAAGATGAAAGTGAGTTGGCTTTGTGGATTGCTCGGGCTTTTTTTTTAAAGGACATGACAGTTAGCCACATTTATAGATGACAGTAGGTAAAAGCAGCAGATTTCCTTCTCTAAAGGCCGTAACAACAAGTTGAGCTTTAAAATCTCATATTTTCACGATTACTGTTCCTGATTTTAATTCTTTATTTCAAACGTATCAGTTAGTTATTAGTATTAATTCATTTAACAAACTGCCATTCATCATTTCTCTCCAGTTCGTTACAGAGTTGTAGAGATTTACAGTAAAGAAAAAGGCCCTGAGAGTCTGTCAAAAACGGCCACCCAATTATTCAAATCCCATTTTGTAGGCCTTGTATGCCTTGGCATCACAACTGCATACGTAAACACTTGTTCAATGTTGTGAAGGTTTCTGCCTCTACCAACCTTACAGGCAGTGAGTTCCAGGTTCCCACCACCTTCTGAGTTTTTCCTCACATTTCCTGTAAACCGACTGCCCTTATCTTAAGTCCATGCCCCTGGTTGTTGATTCCGCCACCAAGGAGAAAGGTTCCTTCCTGTTTACCCTGCTTCTGCCCTTCATAATTTTACACGTCTCATATATGTTCCCCCTCAGTCTTCTCTGCTGCAAGGAAAACAACCCTAATCTGTCCAATCTGTCTTCATTACGAAAACTCTCCAGCACAGGAAACATCCTGGTAAATCTCTTCTGCACACTGTCTGGTGAAATCACATTCCTCCTATAATGCGGATTCCAGAACTGCAAATTAGAAATGTTTGGAATTGATGGGTCCTTGGCAACATGGGTTAGACATTGGCTAAAAGATAGGAAACAGAGTGTTGAAGTAGATGGGTATTTCTCAGACTGGAGACAAGTTGAAAGTGGATCCCAAGGATTGATGTTGTGACCCTTGCGTTTTCCGATTTTTATAAATGATTTGCAGATGGGTCTTGAGGGAAATATCTCTAAATTTGCAGATGATACTAAGGTAGAAAAATAGTGAATTGTGAGGTTAATGCTGAGCAACTTCAGAGGGACATTTTCAAGTTAGACAAATGGGTAGACACCTGGCAGATGAATTTCAATGCAGAAAAATGTAACATAATGCATTTTGCTGTTAAGAAGGCTTATAGGATCCTTGGGTTTATAAATAGAGACATAGAGTATAAAAGCAAGGAGTTGATGTGACACCTCTACAGGTCATTGGTCAGACTACATCAGTTCTAGGTACCTTTTTTAAAGAAGGATGTTGGAAAGAGTGCAAAGGAGATTTACTAGAATGATACCAGGAATGAGGGATTTTAAATACAAAGTAAGATTAGAGAAGTTGGGCTTATTCTGTTTGGAACAGACAAGATTTAAGAGGTGACCTTACTGAGGTGTTTAAAGTTATGAACAATTTTTACAGGGTAAAGAAGGATATTCTGTTTCCAATAGTTGGTATGCAAGTATATATCGGTGATACAGGGCTCATGATTTCAAGATTGCCAACGAGAAAGCAAGGAGTGAGATGAGCAGAGATTTCTTTACTCAGAGTTGTTATGGTTTGGAATGTGCTGTCTGGGAGACTGGTGGAGGAGTGTTCGATAGTAGGTTTAAAAAGAGAGCTGCATATATATTTGAAAATGATGAATTTAGAGTCATAGATTCACAGTGATGTACACCATGGAAACTGATCCTTTGGTCCGACTCATCCATACCGACCAAATATCCTAAATAAACCTAGCCCCATTTGCCAGCATTTGGCCCATATCCCTCTAAACCCTTCCTATTCATATACCCTTTCGGATGCCTTTTAAATGTTGTAATTGTACCAGCCTCCACAACTGCTTTCGGCAGCTCATTCCATACATGCACCACCCTCTGCATGAAAAAGTTGCCCCTTAGGTCTTTTTTAAATCTTTCCCCTCTCACCTTAAACCTATGCCCTTTAGTTTTGGACTCCCCTGCCCCGTGGAAAAGACCTTGTCTATTTACCCTACCCATACCCCTCACAATTTTATAAACTTTTTTAAGGTGTCCCCTCAGCCTCCAACATTCAAGGGAAAATAACCCCAGCCTATTCAGCCTCTCTCTGTAGCTCAAACCCTTCAAACCTGGCAGCGTCCTTGTAAATCTTTTCTGAACCCTTTCAAGTTTCACAACATCCTTCCTATAGCAGGGAGGCCAGAATTCCATGCAGTATTCCAAAAGTAGCCTAACTAATGTTCTGTATAGCCACAACGTGTCCTCCCAACTCTTATACTCAATGCACTAACCAATAAAGGCAAGCGTACCAAATGCCTTCTTCACTATCCTGTCTGCCTGCAACTCCATTGGATACAGAGATAGGCCCGGAGAATGGGACTAGCTGGGTAGCTCTTTTGGAAGCAGTTATTGACACGATGGACTGAATGGCTTCTTCCTGTACTGTAAAATTCTATGATTCAGTTAGCGGAATTTTCTTGGATCCCATGGGCTCTTGCCTTTGCTATCAGTTTCCCATGTGGCACCTTATCAAAAGCCTTGCTGAAATCCATTCTGTCTACAGCAAATGCATTACTCTGATCTAGACACCTGTTCACGTTTTTGAAAAATTCAATCCAGTTGGTCAGACATGACCTCCTGTTAAGTAAAGTACGCTGACTATTCTTGCTTAATCCATCTCTCCAAATGCAGATCAAGTCTATTCCTCAGAATTGCTTTCAATAGCTTTCCCACCTAAGGTGAGACTGATTAACCTGTAGTTTCCCGGTTTACTCCTTGTTCCCTTCTTGAATAAAGGTACCAAATTGGCTATCCTCCAGTTCTCTGGCGCCTTTCCTCTGGCCAGTGTGGAACTGAAAATTATTGCTGGTATTCCTGTTTCATCCGTTGCCTTACACAATAGCTTGGTGTACATTTCATTCGGCCCTGGATAATTAGCCTTTTTTAAGCCAGAGCACGCAGAGCCTCCTGTCTGCTAATTTCTTGAAGTATATCTGAGCCCTTCTCCCTGATTTCTACACCCACCTCATCCAATAGAAAGTATTCATATAGAATCCTACCTACGTTCTCAGGCTATGTGCACAAATTACCACTCTGAATAATTGCCATTACTCACTCATTAAAGGGTTCTCCCCCTTCCCAATTATCCTTTTAAACTTAATGTATTTGTAAAATAACTTGGGATGTTCCTTTATTTTACCTACCATTATTCTTTCATGACCCCTTTTTGCTCCCTAATTTCCATTTTAAGTTTCCCCTTGCTCAGTCTGTTCTCCTGCAGGGCTTCTGCTAATTTGAGCCCTTGGTATCTGCTCAAAGCCTCCCTTTTTCTCTTTATTCAATCCTGTATATTCCTTGACATCCAGGGTTCACTCGATTTGTTGGTCCTATCCTTTTTCTTTATTGGAACATGTCCTGTTTCTGTTTTTCCTGGAGTGTGTCCCCTGCTCTAATACAGTTTTACCGAAACGATCTGCATCCAGTCCACTGTCTCCAAATCATACCTAATCTTATTAGACTTGGGCTTCCTCCATTTTAGAACTTGTCCTCTTCCATTCAATTTTGAGTCAAACAGAGTTACAATCGCTGCCTGCAACATGCTCCCCCATAGATGCTTCAATCACTTACATGGTTTCATTGCCTAAAATTAAGTCCAAGGTTGCCCGACTCTATAGGGCTTTCTATGTACTGGCTTAAAAAAAAACCTCTCCTGGATGTATTTTAAGATTCCTCTCTTCCTAAGCCTTTCACATTGTCACTACCCTAGTTAACGTTGGACAAGTTGAAATCTCCCAGTAGCACTACCCTTTTACTTAAAACTTCTCTCAGATTTGCCTATGTATCTACACTTCTATTTCTCTCAGACTGTTAGCAGGCTGATCGTGCACTCCCAGCGATGTGATTGCCCCTTTTTGGTTTCATTTGAAGCGCCTTCTAATATGTAATCCCTCCTTGCTGCTGTAATTGATTCCCTGATCAATATTGTCCCCCCCGCCCCGCTTTTCCTTTCTTCCCCATCTCGCCTTAAGACCTTATATCCTGGAATATCGAGCTGCCAATCCTGCCTCCTCTCTGAAGCATTGTCTCAGACACAGCAATGACATCATATCCCATGTTTTAATTAGTGCCCTCAACTCATCTGCCTTGTGTGTCAGACACTTGCATTAAAATAAATACCATACAAAGTTGCCGAACTCCCTTGTGCTTTAAATGGTGTGTAATTTCTATACCTTCTTGACTCACTTGCTGTGTCTTCTAATCGTAACCATTCATTTTTCCCCGCTGAACACTCTGTCTGCATCCCACCCCGTCAGTCCAGGCTTTTGGAATACTAATCCAATACAATATGGTTATGCTACTGTCAGTAATAAAACCAGAACTCCCAACTGAAACAAGTTATTCCAGAACAGTGTGATAGTTATGGAATATTTTTAATATTTAACTTCTGCTCATTTAAGACATTTACACAACATCATTTTCTTTTGATTATTTTTGTAAGGTTTGTGCTGTGCACTTGAATTCCTTTTTTTTTGCATGCGTGTGGATTGAATGCTGACAGTTCACTTATAGCATGATTGGCTGAAGAGTGAAGCTGTAAAACTCAGGCCCAGCTTAACTTAATTTAACCCCAGTAAATGCTCCTTACTGAACCACTGTGACATTTTCCATTTGTTTCACTAGCCTCACTGTGAAATCTACTGTACTACCTGTGCCTGTGGTATTTAGTAACAGATTTGGTGTTTGTGCACTTCCACCATATTTACAGTAACTTTGCTTTGTAAGACGCAACTTTCTATGCTTTGTACAAATCTGATTGTCTTGGCTTTTTCTTTATTCTTTTGCTTTGTTAATGCCCTCCCTTTGCAGATGCTTTGGGTATGTATAATGGAAAGTTGGCAACAAACTGCCTCAGGTATACTTATGTCTGTGTATTTGGTTTTTAGCCGTGCTTTGTTTTCTGGCTCATCATCAGTAAGACTGTTACTTTTGAAGCATGCTCATAGTTCAATAAGTCACTCTGACATGCTGGTTTTCCATGTGGCATCACTATACATTTGATCTATGGATTGCGATTTGGGTGAAATATTACAGGAGAAGTGGGGGGAATGACTGGCCCTCCCGACCTACCTACACTCCGAAGAAAAGTGGAAGGGCAGTCTGACGCCCACCCTCCAGCCCTAAAGTGTGGTTGGGCTAAACCAGCTCGTAGCGGGACTTGCAATCCACCCCCTCCCCGGGAGTATGTACAATCCTATTGTGCCACCAGCCTATCTGACGCGTTGGCAGTACCAACAACCCCATTAGCACCAGAGCTTCATAAAAGGGGTTTCTGAGACCTCAGGCAGGCCCATGTAGTAGGCCTTGTTGACCCCGCATCTAGATAAGTCCAGGAGCTTTGGACTGGGTGGTTTTTAACAATATGGGGAGGGGCAAAGTGGAGGTGAGGGGAGAAGTATTTGGGTAGGAAGGAAACAGGATTGTTATCTTCTTTGAGGGGGTACCCCCGATGAACAAAGAGCACCCTCAAAGACAACGCCCTCTTCATTCCTACCGTTTAACCACTTCTAAGAAAAAAATGTGTATCCCAAGTCTGCCTGACTGCACACGCAGTAGCATTTTATCATGTGTCTTGTTATGCCTTACAGTCAGTATGTCTGTATACCTTTAAGAGACACGCTCATGAAACATCACTGTATCAGCTGAAGATACACAGATCTCAAACTCCATCTTACCTCAGAACATTTGGAAACATGATATGCTTCTGGAAACCTGTTTCTCTATTGTAACCTAATAACTTAATAATTAGCCGTAACACATCCTTCGAATCTTCGATACTATAATGTGGACATCTGGTTTCTTGGATTAAGGAGGTAATACAAGCATTGCTGCATCAGGTAAATCACCTTGTTAAAGGCAAACTAACATCAACATGCATAGCATATTATTGGAATTAATTGAGCTTTAAACACGCTTGATTAACCCTCAATAATTTTGTTACGTATTGTGGATAAACTGCTGATTTTGGCACCAATCCACCCTCTATTATGGGGGTGAGCCCTGAGGTGAGTGGGATAATAATGGTTAGATACCTGGCCTGTATCAAAGGCCTCTCCTTCTGCAAAATCATGGGGCATATAGTATCCACACCATTATGTCGGTACTTCAGTAATTCAAAGAAGTCACCACCCCTTTGTAGGGTTTAGGAATCGGCAATTGATATGGCCTTATAGTTTTGCTTTTATCTTAAAAACAAAGTATTCATGTTTGAAGGCAGTTTTTTTTTTTTTGTTTTCACCAGCAATGTATAATGGGGTAGATTTTCCGAACCATCACCTGACTTGCCCCAAGTGCAACGGGTAGGCAGGGCACTGACAATTTTGTTTCACATCTCTTGCAGGCCACATTCTTTGCCATGGGCAAGGATATGTAAAATAGAAAAGTCGCAACAAGAGTTTATTGAATTATTTATGACTATTAGTTGAACTGCATCATTTTGAATTGCACTTTCCCCCGCTGCATCACAGGAAAAGGCAGCGGAGACCATAAAATAGATTTATCCCTCAACAATAATTCCACTTCTATAATCATAACAGTCATCTATTAATGCTGCTGTGTGAATGTAGTAAATGAACACAAAAAAATTCATCTGTTAGTAATTTTCTGGTATTTTATCAAAAGTAGTAAGCTAACGTCTTAAATAAGCTAACGTCTTTGAGAATACAAGAATATTTTAGGTCATGGACTTGTGTTTGTATTCCACACTATAATTTCAGAGTTTTAGATGTTGAAAGTGTCCACAGTCAGCACTATTAGTACCCACTGATATGACTAATGTTGATTTATTAAAAATACAACTGCCATTGATTTTGATTGTGGGAGATGGTACTGTTATTGGCTGTTTCTCAGAGGCCTAGTAGCCGTCCATAAAAGTTGCAGGGATGATAGCATGGAGTGAATAATGTTGTAGGTCATTTGCAATTTCTTGGCATTGCTTTGCCATAATGAAAGTGCACAGTGTAGATACAGTATTACTGTGTTACAGAAGTTCTGAACATTCTTACAAGAACGGTCACTGTCGGGGTTACAATGAATAAAATTATACATGAATAATAGCCTGATGCATTATCTAACCCCACGTTATTTTAAACCCTCTACGTTTTTTAGTAAATTGGTAAATGATTAAGTTGTGAACAAAGATATACAAAATTGCAGCAACTTTTAATTGTGGCTTTTTCCACTTTGCGGCGGTACAAATTTTGAATGCCTGTTGTTACATTTTCTCCTTGTCATCTAAACACCTTGATTGGGGTTGTTATTGATGCTAAAGGGAGACTGCCGTTGAAAAGAGGCCTTCTCTTCCCCCCACATTCTCCAACATTATCAACCAGCCAACTTACCTGACAATCAGAACTTTTTTTTTCTGCTTATAACTTCTGTGAAAAAGCAACAAGTGAGCACACTTGCCTTTTGCAATTGAACTCAAACTTAAAAGTCAACAGTGCTGTTGATTCAATGCACAGGTTTGTTCCTCAGCAACAAAGAACACAAAAGGTAGCAGCAGATTATCGCTTATACTGAGGCCTTCTCTGCTGTAGGACAGAACTGACTGATGCTCAAGAGGAGATTTTATAACTTTAAGGGACCCCAGATTGTTTAAAATATAGACAGTGGATTTTCAAAAGGCAATAGCCAGATAGAATCATGGCAAAAGGCCCTTCGGCCCATAGAGTCTGTGCTGGTCAAAAACAACTACCTAACTTCTAATCCCATTTTCCATACTAGACCCAGAGCCTTGTATGCCTTGGCATCACAAGTGCACATCTAAATACTACTAAAATGTTATGAGGGTTTCTGCCTCTACCTCAGGCAATAAGTTCTGGGTCCCCACTGCCCTTTGAGTGAAAAAGCTTTTCCTCACATCTCCTTTAAATCTTCTGCCCTGATCTTAAATCTATGCCCCCTGTGCTCAGACAAATTCAATGTGGTTTTGTTATAAAGGGGTTAGGTTTAAGTAATTTTTAGAAGTGTTTTGAAGAAGCAACAAGCAAGTTGGTTACAGATACATTGTTGTGATGTACTTAGATTTCCAAAATATGTTTAGGAAGGTGCCACATCAAAGATAAGATCTTACATTGTAGCGAGTAGTACTGTTAAAGAATTATTTAGCTAACAGGAAGCAGAGAGTAGCAATAGATTAGTATTTTCCAGGTTGGCAGGTTGTAACTAGTGGAGTGATACAAGTGCTGGGTGTCTCAGCTGTTTACAGTGTATACCAATGACTTGGATAAAGGAGCTTTCATCTGTGGTTGCTAAATTTGTCAAACAACGCCAAGATTAGGACAAAGGTAAGGTGTCATGAGCAGGTAGAGAATCCGCAAAAGATATGGATGGGTTAAGTGAGTGGGCAAAGTTTGGTGAATTAAGAATAATGTGGGAGAATGTGAACTTTCCACTTTGGCAAGAATCACGGAAAGGTTAATATGCAAGCACAGCATGTAAGAGTTAGGATGCAGGAATACCACCATATCCAATTTCTCCTCCAGGCCACTCACCATCCTGACTTATGCAGTCATAGAGTCATGCAGCACAGAAACAGACCCTTCAGTCCAACCCGTCCGCACTGACCAAACATCCCAATCTGACCTAGTCCTATTTGCCAGCATTTGGCCCATATTCCTCTTAAACCCTTCCTATTTATACATCCACCCAGATTCCATTTAAATATTGTAGTTTTTATTCCTTCAGTGTTGTTGGGTCAAAATCCTGGAATTCCCTCCGTAAGGGCATGTTGAATCTAGCTATAGCACATGGACTGTAGTGGCTCAAAATGGTAGCTCACCAGCACCTTCTCAAGGGGTAACTTGGGAGGGCAATAAATGCTAGCCAGCCAGCGATGTCTGTATCCCACGAGGGAATAGATAATGGAGAGTTTTTTCCTCTTATGGAAGAATCTGTGGGAGGGGTCACATTCATGGATCACACATTTAAAACCAAGATGAGGTGATCTGTTTTTTTGGAGGGTATAAGTCTTTGGAACTCTCTTCCATAAAAGATGATGAAAGTAGAGTCCTTTACAATTTTCAAAGTAGAGCCAGCCTGTTTATAATTGTGTTAAAAACAGCTCAAAGAAAGTTTACTAGATTCATTCATGGGATGACAAACTGATCTTACAGAGAAATATTGACTAGGTTGAGCTTATAACCATTGAAGTATAGAAGAATGTGAGATGATCTTATTGAAATACATCAGATTTCAAATGGGCTCAATAGAATTGAGACTGGATTGATACTTCCTCTTGTGAGGGAGACTAGAACTAGGGGACACAGTTTAAGAATAAAAGTATCAATTTTAAGATGGAGATGAGGATGTTATTTTTCTTTGCGGGTTATTAGTACATGGAATTCGATTCACTGAGTTGATAGACAAGGGAGTCAGACTAATTTTTTAAAAAGTTTGTTCATACAATGAGAGTGTCCTGGCAGGGGCAGCATTTATTTCACATCCCTAGTTACCCATGAGGAGGTAGTGGTGAGCTGCCTTCTTGAATCAGTACAGTCCATGTGCTGTAGTTAGACCCACAATGCCATTAGGGAGGGAGTACCAGGATTTTGACCAAGAAATCCTGAAGAACCAGTGATACACTTTCAAGTCAGGATAGTGAGTAGCTTGGAAGGGAACTTGCATTCCCATATATCTGCAGTTATTGCTTTTCTGGATGGTAGAAGTCATACAGTTGGAAGGTGCCCTCTATGGAACCTTGGTGAGTCATTTCAATGGATCTTGTAAACGGTACACACCGCCACTGAGTATCAATGGTGGAGGGAGTGAATGTGGTTGCGCTGTCCCAGATGTTGTTAAGCTTCTTGAGTGTTGTTGGAGCTGTACCCATCCATGGAAGTGAGGAGCATTCCATCGCACTCCTGACTTGAGCTTTGTAGATGGTGGACAGTCTTCGGGGAGTCAGGAAGTGTGTTACTCACTACAGGACTCCGTACTTCTGACCCGTTTTCGTAACCACGTCATTTATGTGGCTATTTTACTTCAGTTTAGCAGTTTGTTGATTGTGGTGGATTCTGATGTTGATGCCATTGAATGTCAAGGTTAGATTCTGTCCCGTTCTGGATGGTCATTATCTGGCAATTGTGTAGCACAAATGTTATTTGCCTTTTGTCAGCTCAGACTTGAATACTGTCCAGCTCTTGCCGCATTTAAAAATTGACTGCTTCAGTCTCTGAGGAGGCACAAATAGTGCTGAACATTGTGCAATCATCAGCTGTCATGATCCCAGATGATGCCACCAGACAGGTCAGACCTGAAAACAAGCTTGATTTTTTTTTAGTGTAACAAGGTGTTTTTGCACTGAACATCAGCACTAAATTGTGCTGAATTCTAACAATAAAACAGAACTTTAATATGCAAAAGAGTAAACCAAGTTTTTGCAAAAACACAATTTGAAAAATTCTGAAATTCATGACCAAATACAATCCCATCTATCCCAACACTATGATGTCATAGTACTGAAACACCAAAGAGTGCTTACTTCTCTATCAAATCTAAAAGTTAACTATTCTTCACATTCCCGGTCTTGAGTATTTGGTAGCCTTTTCCTTGAATACTCACAAAATAGAGCTTATACTTTCTCAAATAACTTCAAATAATGCCTCTAGGGTCATAAGAATGTAAGAGAGAGGAACAGGCATAAACTATTCAGTTCCTGAAGCCAGCCCCACTGTTCAATAGAATATGGCTGACCTAACATTCCTCATATCCATTTTCCTGCCCTTTCCCCACAACCCCCAATTTCCCTACTGATCACAACTTATCTATCTCAGCCTTAAATATACACAAGGACCCTACCCCCACAGGTCTCTGTGGCAAGGAGTTCCAAAGACACAACCCTCTGGGAGAAGAAATTCCTCTTCATCTCAGTATTTATTCTTTATTCTGAGACAATGTCTTACATTCTCCATGTGGGGAAACATCCTCGCAGCATTTATCCCATCAAGTCCCTTAAGAATCCGAGATAACAAGGTGTGGGGCTGGATGAACACAGCAGGCCAAGCAGCATCATAGGAGCAGGAAAGCTTGATGTTTTGGGCCTAGACCCTTCATCAGAAAT
>JAHRHZ010000014.1:69074027-69129201 GCA_024137785.1 Ginglymostoma cirratum
GATGCTGCTTGGACTAAAATGTTTACTTCAGCCAGTTAATCACTTTAAATGACAAAAATCACAACTTTTCCAAATGACCTAAGTTTTAATGCTGCTTTGACGGATATGGTTATTTCAGTGAGTTCAGCACTTTCGATGACAAAAATATCAACTTCACCAAATGAATTAAGTTTATACCAGAGTAAGAACAGCGAACGCCTCCGCTGCAGAAACAACCGCCTCCATCACCGAAACCAACACCGTCATCGCCGTTGCCGCCGCCGCCGCCGCTCCGCCAACCGCCGACGCCGCTCCGCCCACCGCCGAAGCAGACACAACACCCGACGCAGATTTCTGATGAAGGGTTTAGGCCCGAAACGTCAAGTTTTCCTGCTCCTATGATGCTGCTTGACCTGCTGTGTTCATCCAGCCCCATGCTTGTTATCTCGGATTCTCCAGCATCTGCAGTACCTTTTATCCCCCTTAAGAATCTTATATGTTTCAATGAGATCACCAATCATCCTTCTAAACTCCAGTCTCAACCTGTTTACCCTCTGCTCATAAGATGATCCTTCCATATCAAAGATCACCCGAGTGCACCTTTTCTAAATTGGCTCCAATGAAATATCTTTTCTTAAAGAAGTGGACCAAAATGGCTCAGAGTTCGCCAGATGTGGTCTCACCAGCACTTGAACAGTTATAATAAGACTTCCATACGCTCATACTCCAATCCGCCTGAAATACGGCCCAACATTCCATTAGCATTCCTGATGCTAACTTTCTGTTAAAACACCTCTCCTAGCCTCGAACTTTCAAATTAAATTCTTACACTGACATAACCTTGTACCTAACTTTTCTGAACTGACTACTTTCTGTGGGAGAAATTGTTTCATACATCCGACTTCAATATGGACATCTGGAAACTCAAGGTGAAAGCTTTCCAAGCCATGAGTTTTTCCTCTAAGAGGAAGAAATCCTGATGCTTCTATACCAAAGGACTATCCCTATAGCTACTTCCTTTAAAATCCTTGGGAACAAGCCAGAGGAATTAACGGCTTTCTGCCCCATTGGTTTTTCTTGTACCTTTTCTCTAGTGATAGTTATTGTGTTTATTTCCTCCACCACACCCCAGTCAAATAACCTAGATTCAGGTAAAGCTGGTTATGGATGTTAAACAATGGACATTTTGTCCTCCCACCTCAAGCCACCTCCACCTCCTCCCACCCCCATCTCCTACCTACTAGCCTCATCCCGCCCCCTTGACCTGTCCGTCCTCCCTAGACTGACCTATCCCCTCCCTGACTCCCCACCTACACTCACCTTTACTGGCTCCACCCCCGTCTCTTTGACCTGTCTCTCTCCTTTCCATCTGTCTTCTCCTTTATCCATCTTCTATCCACCTCCTCCCTCTCCCTATTTATTTCAGAATCTCCTTCCCCTCCCCCAATTCTGAAGAAGGGTCTTGGCCTGAACCGTCAGCTTTCCTGCCCCTCTGATGCTGCTTGGCCTACTGTGTTCATCCAGCTGTACACCTTGTTATCTGACATTGAAGGAGACACTGGATATCCCAATGAATTTGTGATCTAAATCACTCAGTACCGTACATTTATCCACAGGATTTCATTGATTTCTTTGAATAATTTTAGTAAAATATGACTTTTATTGTGAGATCAGAGCTTGAGGCAGAAACAAATATCCAAAGTTATATGTGTAAGTAAGACAAATCATTGTCCCAGCTTACACTAAAATGTCTACCCATAAAATTTTGAGGAGTACAGTGAAGAGTTCTAAATTTGCGATAGTCTTAACAGTGGGACTATTAGGAACAATTCTAAATAAACTGAAAAGCCTAGAATGTAAATTTTGAAAGCAGAATAACCAAGTTAGTGCTTTATCCCGCAGTCTTTGACATATTCTTGCTTCTTGACCTGCAGCTGAAGTCCAGTGTGAAATAGAACGAATCTTTGAACTAGCAAGAACACTGCAGTTAGTAGTCCTTGACGCAGATACAATCAACCATCCGGCTCAGTTGGGCAAAACCTCTTTGGCTCCTGTGATTGTCTATGTGAAAATTTCATCTCCAAAGGTATCGTGACACATGCAGTTCAGTTTCAACTCCGATTTTGTTTTTGCATTTTTCTTTTGGTTTTCCAAACATCAGTCTGTATAATTCTGCAAGCCCCATCAGCAGAAGATGGAAAGAGCGTTTTCTTCAAACACAATTTCAAGGTGGTGGTCACCTGTTAAAACACGAAGATTAACATCTCCTGCATCTATGAGAAAACGATGCTAAATACACCCCTGTAAACTTGGTCATTTTGGGGCACTTCTGTCCCTCCAGATTTGAAATGGGTAACTGTTGGTGTTGATGAGAAAGATTTGTCTGAAAGGTAAAATGTATGTTAATTATACAGATGTGGCATCATAATTCTTGCGTCATTTCCCAGGATTCCATCAAGCATCCACTGAAACTGTGGAGGGAAGGGTTGACGTTTATGGGTTTGAGTGTCCATAGAAGGGTAGCCACCAACGCCCTGAGGCTTTCAATAAACTCTAGGAGCAACAAGACTGCAGTTCCAGCAATTTATGTTGCCACATGGTTTTATAAGGACTTGAGCAGTGCGCAGCCTCTCTCCCTTAACTAGGAGCAGACATCACTGTCTGTCTTAGAGATAGTAGGAACTGCCGATGCTGGAGAATCTGAGATAACAAGGAGTAGAGCTGGAGGAACACAGCAGGCCAGGCAGCATCAGAAGAGCAGGAAGTCTGATGTTTTGGGTCTGGATCCTTCTTCAGAAATGGGGGCGGGGAAGGGGGCTCAAATAAATAGAGAGGGAGAGGCGATGACAGAAGGTGGATAGAGGAGCAGATAGGTGGAGAGTAAATAGACAGGTCAAGGAGGCGGGGATGAGGCTATTCGGTAGGAAGTGGGGGTGGGGGTTGGTCAGTGAGGTGGGAGGAGCGGATAGGTGGGAGAAAAGACGGATAGGTCAAGGAAGCAGGGATGAGATGGGCTAGTCTTGGGATGAGGTTGTGGGTGGGGAGATTTTGAATCTTCTAAAGTCCACATTGAGACCATTGGGTTGCAGGGTTCCTAAGCGGAATATGAGGTGCTGTTCCTCCAGCCTTCGGGTGGCATCGTTGTGGCATGGCAGGAGGCCCAGGATGGACATGTCGTCCAAGGAGTGGGCGGGGGTGTTGAAAGCCTGAAAACAGGAAAGTAGCTGACTCAGAAAAATTAGTTAGATCCATTCAGGTAAAGTTGTACAGTGTCAGTGTCCCTAAATCATTGTCATGGCAGGACTTTGAACTGTTTTATACTTGCTACTCTCTTGAAGTGTCTGATTCTTTATATCTTGACGACTAGGTAGGTGCATTTTTCTTTTAAGCACTAACTTCCTAATCTTACTGTTTTGCCTTGCATGTAGGTTTTGCAGAGATTAATAAAATCCAGAGGAAAATCCCAGGCTAAACACCTGAATGTGCAGATGGTTGCTGCAGACAAACTGGCTCAGTGCCCACCTGTAAGTAATTTTAATTTTTTTTTCCTCCATGTATTGCACACAACTATTTATTGCACATGACTTATTTATTTCTTGAAAGCCAATTGACACTTTCACATCACTGCTTCAGCTTGAACATGGCGTGTAGTAAGCAGCAAAAAGAATGGAATTATTCTGCATTTCTGACAGAACGAGGGAGGGAGAAGCAGACAGGTTCAATCCTATTGTGACGCCCAATATCTTGCCACCAGCTCACAAGCAGGAAAGGACCCTGCCTTGGTGCGTGATGGGACCGGTGACTGCATTTTGCCTCGTATGGCCAACTTAAGTGACTGCCCCAGGCTGCCTTCAATCCATTCAGCTACCATTCTATTTAATAGCTGTCGCAGTGCCATTGCCAGTGTGGCTCTTTGCAGAGGTTGCAGCTGCAGTGAAAGGGCACCACAATGACTCTGCAGCCCTGAAGCAGATTAAGCAGAGGAGTGATAGTAGCATAGTTACAGCAGTATACCAACGATACCATTGCAATGAGGTGGCCCCTTCCTGGACCATAGGAAGGCCCCCTTGCTGCACTTCAGGCAGTGGAGGAGAGGTGAGTAATGATCCTTAACTGGCCACTTCAGAGCCCAGCTCAGTAGTCTCAGGGTGGGCAGACAACTTTCCTTTGCTGGCAAACTGGCAATGGCAGTGCGAAGATATCAGGCATACCCCCACCCCGACACTGTTCCACATCGCTTTGTCAGCTTCCCACCTCCCTAGCCACCCTCAAAGCAACCATAAAATTCCGGCCAAGTGGACAGTTAGAAATATAGTGGGTTTTATGTAGGTGCAGAGACAGAAGAACAGTTGATCTGAGGGAGGGTGGAAAACAGGAGAGATTAAGCTATAGACGAGACCATGGTGCAAAACTTGAGGGCTTTATATATAAAGAACTGCTGGATGTCTTAGAGAGAAATTAATGCTGAAAGTGGAAAAGTGCCAATCAACATTGGCCATATGGTGAAATATAATGGGCTGAGGTTGCTGGAAAATTAACAGCATGTCATTATTAATGTACCGATCAGCCGGAAATTCAGGCGATTAACAAATACAAATCTCTAGGGTTTCCAAGTCAATTTATGCCACTCTGTTGCTTGAAGCACAGACAGAAACAGCATCTCTTCCTTCGTCTTCCCCTTATTCATAAGAATTTGCTGAATTTAAACATTATATGCCCTTTAAACTCATTGCAGAAATTTAAACCTGGCAGTTAAAATCATAAGTATCCTTCCAATGAAATGATAATTATTACCATACTGCCAATCAGTCTCTGGCTCAGAAATTTTGAAATGTTTTATCTTCATCCTTGCATGAGGGCAATTGTTCAAGATTTGAAAAGATGTTTTATTTTTAAATTTTTATTTTTCCTTTGTCACTTTTTTCTTTCTCAAAGAAATCTAACTTTCCTTTTTAATTCTCCCTACCTCTGTAGCTGATTTGACTCATTCAGGGTCCTTTCTGCTTCCTTCTTGAATTGTAAACGTGACTGCATCAAGAAAGAGAGGCTGTTGGTTTTGTCATTCACTGAGGATACCCATGCCCCATTGCCGTAGCCACACTTCAATCAATTTGCATTCCATCAAGTTAGAACAGGTTACAAGAAAAAGTGTAAATGACAGCATATGCAACGAGATGTCCCACTCCAGTGAAAACCAAGCCTGTGTCGTAGGTTTAATTCTTTATTTTAGCCATGATAAAATGGAAAGTTCCATTTTACCAGAACATTTTCACCAGAGGTACATTTCACGCTTAAAATGCCTGGATTTAATTTTATAGTTTTGGTCCATGTTCTTGATTCCCTTCCCAGAACAAAAGATGATTAGGTATGCTCTAGTGATTTATTTATTTTAAACACTGTTTAAATTCAAGGGAACACAAATTAAAGTTGTACAATCTGCCCACATAATTTAACTGTTTGGACAATACCATGGCGTGCCTATAATCTTGTTGGTAGCCTTTCCTGCCCTGGCCCATATCTATCCCGGTCTCAAATCGCAATGTTTAAATGTCTGCATAGTTGAGGGTTGTGTGTAGCATTTGTACCTGTGTAAAGAAGCAAAGTAAGAAAGGGGGAAAGAAACAATTGAAAGGTTAAATGAATACAGAATAATTTATAATAATTTCCCCTTTTACCGTTTCCTTGCAGAAAAATGAATAGAATAAAATATTAACCACAAATATTTAAAGCATGTTATAACAATTTTCATTCCAATACTCCTCAGTGAATCTCATTTTGTTTAGTTAAATTAAAATTTGATGCACGTGATGAGTTTAAATCAGTTACTAGGGCTCTTGTGGCACAGAGATAGAGTCATAGAGTCCTAGAGTTGTGTAGCACAGAAACAGACCCTTTGTCCAATTCGTTCCTGCTGGACAGATATCCTAAATTAATCTCGTCCCATTTGCTAGGATTTGGCCCATATCCCACTTAAACTCCCCTTTATTCGTGTACCCATCCAGGTGCCTTTTAAATGTTGTAATTGTACTAGTGTCCATACACGTGCTACCCTCTGTGTGAAAAAGTTGTCCCCTTTAAATCTTCTTCCTCTCACCTTAAACCTATGCCCTCTAGTTTTGCACTCCCTTACCCTGGGGAAAAGACCTTGGCTATTCACCCTATCCATGTCCCTCATGATTTTATAAACTTCTATGAGGCCGCCCTTCGCAATCTGACACTCCAGGGAAAATAGCCCCAGGCTATTCAGCCTCTTTCTATAGCTCAAACCCTCCAACCCTAGCAACATCCTTGTAAATCTTTTCTGAACCCTTTCAAGTTTCACAATATCCTTCCTATAGCAGAGACCAGAATTGAATGCAGTATTAAAAAAGTGGCCTAACTAATGTCCTGTACAGCCATAATATGACTTCCCAACTCCTATACTCAATGCACTGACAAAAGCACCAAGCACCTTCTTCACCACCCTGTCTACCCGTGACTCCACTTTCAAGGAACTGTGAACCTGCACCAAGGCCTCTTTGTTCAACGTTCCCCAGGACCTTACCATTAAATGTATAAGTCCTGCCTTGATTTTCCCTACCAAAATGCAGCACCTTCCATTTATCTCATTTATTACATTCATGGCATTTGTTAAATTAAACTCCCATTTGCTACCCCTCAGCCTATTGACCCATCTGATTAACGTCCCGTTGTACTCAAGATAACCTTCACTGTAGTGTCCTTACCTCTGGGACCAAGATGCCTGGGTTCAAGTCCCACCTGCTCCAGAGGTGTGTATGAACATTTCTGAATGATTTAATTAAAAGTAATATAAATTATTGGTATTTTAACAGTACAGTCAATGTAATTACTACTAATGCATTGAAGGGAGTAAATTGTAATGTACCAAACGTATTAAACAATTGGAGCTAAAATTTGCTATTTTACCTCAACAAATCTCAACTTCCATTCAATTTTTTTTACACTGAAAGAAATAGAATTGAAATTTCTGCCATTTCTCTAGGAATTGTTTGATGTAATTCTTGATGAAAATCAGCTGGAAGATGCCTGTGAGCACCTCTCTGACTACTTAGAAGCTTACTGGAGAGCTACCCACCCTCCGAGCAGCAATCCTTCCAATCCTCTCCTCAGCCGTACAATGGCATCTGCAGCTCTTCCTACAAGTCCAGCACCAGTCTCCAATCTACAGGTACATGTTCTTGCTTCTCTCCAACCTAACCTTCATTTTTGGGATATAGAGGAAGATGGAAAAAGCAAAGAGATTTGTGACAATCACGTTGCACTTGAAATGAAGACATTTAATTATCTTCCTGCTTCAGGATAGCATCTAAACAAAACTGTTTAAAAATCAAAGTGTTAATTTTGCCCGCATCTCCTAATGGGTACGAGTTTTACATGAGAAAATCATTTAACTTTGATTGCAGTGGTAAGTAAAGTAAATCAAAGTAAAGCTAACAAAAGAATATTGAATGATTAAAGCATAATTCCATTAGCCTGTGTTTTCACAGGGGATTCCTTGACCTTAACGTGAACTGGACATTATTGACTTGTGGTTTTGAGCCTGCATGCTACTTTATCTTTTTCAAAAAAAAAATCAGCTAATTGGTTTCAAGATGGAGATGTTTGAAGAGTAGTGTAGTGTTAAACTTCTGCTGAATAGTACCCTCAAAAATATAACATTTCACTTACTTTAACAATTTTCAATATTAATGTTATGGTATTAACATTTCGTTTGATTTACACGAATACACTTTGACAGTAATTTCTTTGCTTCAGTAACTAAACGAGAATGCATATTATTATAAATATTAGTAAAAACAAGCATTAACTTTACTAAAGCTAATTAGAAGCTGGGTTGTGTATAGTGCATGTCTCTTTGCTTGTAAATTAATCAAGTTAATGAAATAAATTCTTAAATTGTGAAATTCTGACTAACTGGATTGTTGCATGGTGTGGTACTAACCAGGTTGAACAAAAACAGGGAGAGCAGAAGCAGCTACCTTCAGGACCGGAAAGAACTGCTTCGCAGCAGGAAGAGAAACCACCAGAGCCAGTAAAAAAGTCCCAACATCGAACTTCTTCCTCTGCAAAGCATCACAATCACCGCAGCACTGCGAGTCGGGGCCTAGAGAGACAAGAGACATTTGACTCAGATACCAAAGGCAGCAGGGATTCTGTGTATATAGAACCAAAGGATGATTATACGGATAGCGCTGGTGATCATTACAGTTCACACCACAATCATACAGAAGAACCCCAAGGGGATGGCACCCACAGGCATAAAGAGTCACGGCATCGTTCTAAGGAACGAGACAGAGAACAGGATCATAACGAACGGAACAAACAGCATAGTCGGCATAAATCAAAGGATCGATATAGTGATAAAGATGGGGATGTTGCATCTAAAAAAAGGAATGATGCCAATGAATGGAACCAGGATGTGTACATCCACCAATAACTCTGCCTCCAGCTGCTGTGCCCCTGTAGTGTGTGTGTGTGTGTGTGTGTGTGCGTGCACGCGCGTGCGTATGTGTGCGTGTATGTGTAAAAGAGAAAGTATATATTTACCTGATCAGTCTATAAAGTTTATTGTACACTTGAGATTTCGTACAAGTTGTTGCTGAGGCAGCATGGAATTAAATTCAATATGATTCATTTTAAAACATGGTACAATTACAGAACTGCTAGTGTGGTGCTGTGCTCTTGGTGTTTTTGGTTTGGTTTTGATTGCTGCCAGCTGAACAATAACTGTCACTAGCAAACCACTGTTAATGTACTTAAGCAATGTCTGTGTGGGGGAACAATGAATTTTCCTGGGTATTCAGGAAAGTTTGGATTAGCTTATACTGTAGTTTACCTTTTTTTCTTCAGAAGTTTAATTTCTACATTCTCAACATTTATTTTCGAATGAAATCTTCACAAGTTTAAAGTCACCCTGGCTTATATCTGTGGTTGGGGTGGGATTGAGGAATTTAGTCTTGCCTTACACTTCAGAATTAATTAAGAGAAAGTATTTTCTAAGTACAGGTACTATGTACTGTATATAGTCTATTGTTCCATTTGTACTCAACGCTTAGAAATCATTTTAAAAATAATATAGCCACTATACCTGCTTCAAAATCTGAAAGATGATGAATTTCCCTTTATCAAGCTAACTATGATTGGCTTCTTTTGGAAAATTGGTAGTTAGGAGTTTTCATTTCACCCCCTCCCTAGCTTTTGAAATTCATTAGAATTTGCATTTGTCATCGAACATTGGGGTGGGAAATTAAATAAATAATATATAATATAGAGACATATATTGTTTAGAATTTTTTGTAAAATGCTAGTCTTAACTGACAAGGCGGTTTACTTGGTAAGTCTAAGTTATATACCAAATACTGAATATTACGTTTGTTACATTTTTCTGTTTAGGAATTGCCTGAGGGTTCTGTGTTATTGTTCCTTTGTTATAAACTATTCAACTTCTCCAAATGGCTTTGTCTTATTGCTTAATAAGCATAAGATGAGCTGTTCTGGTTACTGTATATGCACATTTGTGGAATTTATTTTCAAAATCCAGTTTGTAAGCATTTGTATATACATATATATATATATATAAAAAATTCATAATTGCCTTTGTAGATATTGACAGTAGATTATCTTGTTGCACTGTTTAATTGAGTTATTTATTTAACCGTACAAATGGTGGCTGTACATGTTAATTGAACATGTGGAAATGCCATTTCATCAACAGGATCAATGTTCTTATTGCTTCTGTTATGTAATGAAGAAACCCTTATACAAATACATGTACACACACTTGTATACAATACACACACGTACACATATCCATGCCTACATACTTCCAGTGAGTTTGCCTGAAATAGGATACTGATTTTTCTTAAGTACAAACCGAAAGACTGCAGATGCTGTAAATCAGAAACAAAAACAGAAGTTACTGGAAGAACTCAGCAGGTCTGGCAGCATCTGTGGAGAAACGTCGGAGCTAATGTTTCGGGTCAAGTGACCCTTCCTCAGAATTGGGCAAGTTCTGAGGAAGGGTCACTTGACCCGAAACGTTAACTCTGATTTCTCCCCACAGATGCTGCCAGACCTGCTCAGCTTTTCCAGCAATTACTGATTTTTCTTCCCGTTTCAACCATCACACATGGTTATTATAAATGTTCTGACATATAAGCTGTTTATTCTCTAATTCATCTACCAAGTTATTCATTTTCTTCAAAGTAATAAAGTGGATTTCGGATCTATTGCTGAATTTTTTTACAGCACTTTTCCCTACCCTTCCAATTTCCTACTTTTGTTGTGGGAGGCCTGATATGGATGCAGTTCCTGACTGAATGTGCTTTGGGCTTATGTGTAAAAATAAATATTTGTAGGACAAGCAGCTAAACGTGAACTCTAGTGTTTAGCGGATTTGGATTTTGCAATTTTAAAACCTTCTGTGGCAAAGATATAGTAAAGATTAAATTATATTAATGGGCACTTTATGGGAGACTGTTTGTAATCAGAGCCTTTCGTCTCAGTGGGTGAATAATTCGCTATTATTACTAGCACACCTTAGAACACTCCAGCTCTTCAAAACTGCAGTTTAGGTGGGTATATATGCGATATCACAGGGGCATCATAGAACATATCCCAGCATGAGTCAGTGCCTTCAGGAGATGAAAGCTGAAACTGAGAATAGTTTGGATCAGAATCACTTCAGTCTTATTAATTACAGGTGTACTATTTTTGAGATGCTCAGTGGACAAAATAAAAAGGCAATGACACCTAAGCACTTGAGACCATAGAGCACTGAGTTATAGACATATTATTTTAAGGACTCCAAGCTGAACTCACTTTGGAAACTATTTAGAGTTCATATTTCTTTTGATATAAAGAAAATGCATTGGTGTTCCCAAGCAGTCACTCACTCAGCAACACAACCCTGGTAACTGGAGATATCTGGAGCAGACAATGCTGAAAATACTTGGTCAGTCTGGCAGCACCGGTGAATAGGAAGCTGAGTTAACATTTCAGGTCACTGCTGTGGGGTTCAAAGGAAAAAGCACCAACTTGACGTGTTATCACCATTTCTCTCTCTAAGTCGCTGCCAGATGGGCTGAGTATTTCTAGCAGCTTTTTTGTCTCTATTTCAAAAAAAAACTGGATGTGGAGATTTGTGCTGTTGAATTTTTCTGTCCCTCGTCATGAAGTAAACATTCTGACCTCTATTGTCCAATCTGTCCTCTCACCAATGAGGTACAGTCACCAAACAACATGTATCCCATAACCATTGAAACAGTATGAGCTCTTCAATCTTTACAATGATGAACCTGTTCTGAGGTAATGAAATAAAGTTACATCATTCTACAATAGAGGGAACAAAGTGAATCTAGGTTTCAAAATGGAGTAAAAGAAACATCGTCGGTTTAAACTATATAATGTGATGAATAATGTGTAAAGAGAGGCACGGTAATTTGTCAGTGTTCTATCCTGGATACAGGTGACATTTTAAACAGCATCAAATAGAATTACAGGGTAACATTATCAGCCAGTCAAAGTTTCTAATGGTGAAATCCTCAAATGGTGCTTGAACCTTTTCACAACAATGTTATGTTGGCCTTTGAAGAACTGAATCGTAAGTTTGAAAAACAAACTTGTTAAATGTATACATTATAAGAAATGCAAATTAAAGATGAACAATTTATGGTCCTACAACTTATGTGTAACGGTATTTTGCCCAATTTTAATGTAACATTTTTATTCTTGATTTCTTGCTTGTGATAATCAATTTTTCCCTTTTCTTCAAGAGATGACATCTATAACAAAAAGACAGAAAGATCTCTCAATGGCCCTCTGCCCATCTCACTTTAGATAACCATTAGGAGGGCAGGAGAGTGGAGTTAGGGACCAACTCACTTTTGCCCCCAAATTTTCCTGGGCATTGGGAGGGGTTGAAACTGGCTATTGTTCAGCAGCTCCACATGCTGATGCCATTAAGATTGGTAGAGTGGGAGATATCTGATATTTCTGACTGTGGCACTTCAACCTAACATTTGTGGTGACTTATTCACTTACTACATCTGATTTAACATGTTTCTCAGAAAAAAAATAGCAAGGCCATAGACATAGTTTTAATCTGCAATACATCAGCAAATATGTTGCTTAATCATTGTGCAGTCACAATCAATTTGTGACATTGCCTCTAACTTACTTTCATTTCAGGCCTACTCGTTTTTTCAGCTACTATATAGTAAATGGTTCTAATTGTAGTATAATGTGTCATTCACAATAAACCATTACTTCATTCTAATTGGTCTAGGGTCTATTTATTACCACGTAACACATTTGTCAGTCACAGTGTTACGTGAAACAATTTAACCATCCAAATTAAAGTTTCAGGCTCATTTCACAAAAACATATCAGCAATCTGGAATGTCATTCCCCAATAATTGTGTGCAAATATGAGTAGTGATGAACATTAGTTGTGACCAAATTCCATTTTTCCGTTTCATATGAATATGTTCAAACTAGTTCCTCCTTCAAATGCAAAATGTTTTGTCTATAAAAGCAGGTCAAACTTCAAAACATTTGATACGTTTGAAAATCTCAAGAACCAGTTTATGAAACTTCACTTATTGCTGTAACTGTAACAGAAAAAAAGACTGGTTTGTTCATTGATCTATTGGATTACTTAAGGGTGAACAAAGGTGGAGCTTCCTTAACTGGTTAAGGGAGGGTAAAATCATTGGGGTTGCAGGGAAATTGCTGGCAAATTTCAGAATATCCCAAATATTTTCCTGCTATTAAGAAAAAGTCTAAAGGGAGGGCACCTCATCTGTTGCTCACCAAACAAGTTAGGGAAAGCATTAAACTTGAGGGAAAAAGATACATAACCGTACAAAGATTAATGGCAGGTTAGATGATTGATTAGAACGTAACGAACAGCAAAGAATGACTTGAAGGTTAATCAAAAGGAAGATATTAAATATGAAAGGAAACTAGCTAGAAATGTAAAAGTGGATAACAAGACATTCTATAGGTATTTTAGAAAACAAAGAGTAAGTATTGTGAATTAACACTCAAGTAGAAACAAAATCCATGAGCAATCTAAAGAAATCGAACAGGTCTCAAAACGTTAACTCTGTTTCTCTTTCTAGAGATGTTGTCAAATCTGTTGAGTTTCTTCAGCACTTTGGTTTTATTTAAGTGAGTGTCTGTCCACTAGAAAGTCAGAATGGACTATTATTAATAAAGAGATGGTGAATGAAATGAAGAAATATTTTGCTTACATGTGCATTACAGAGGATATAAAAAAGTATTCGAGTAATAACTGTAAATCAGGGGATTGAATGGCAGGAGAAACTTTGTGAAATTACAATCGTGAGGGAACTGGTACTGAGCAAACTAATGGAGCTATGGGCAACTCCAACCCAAAACTCCTGACCACAAACCTGGCTTGTCTATTCCTTCTGTACACAGTACCCCTCTATCCCCTTCCTTCATTCCCCATTTACCCCCTGACCTGATCAGACTACACCTCACACAGATACCATCTCACCTGCCTGCCCTTCAATTTGCCTAACACCTGACCTGCCTGCAACCCCATTGGCCTGCTACTTAGGGAGTGTTTCCTTTGTTCGCCCCAAGCTACAATACTCCAATGGAGCTCTCTGAGGGACCCTATGCTCTGAAATTTTGGAACAGTTGGATCTGGAAGAAAAACCTGGCCAAAAAATGCAGAGCAGATTTGAGGTAAGGAAAAGTTCAAGTGCTGCAGCAATCTGGTTATGATTATCAGTTCACAGAAGATCAGTCCCATGATTGTGATGAAAACCAACAGACGACGAGAGCCTTTGTTGATTAGTCCCAAGTAGGGTCACTGCCGTGTTGCTGCTCTGATGCCACTGAGAGATTAGGCATTGCTCGAATATCTAGAGGTTTACTTTTCTCAGACTCTGGGATCCTGATGAATCGTCTCAGGAAACAGTTTTCCAGTAATGCCTGTATGCAGTGCTTTAAAATAAAACACCTCAGGAAATTCCAAAGCGCTTCACAACAAATAACTAAATTTTGAAGCATAGTCACGAGTGTTTTGTAGGCAAAGTAACATACTGGAAGAACTTCTCTGCTCTTTAAGTGGTACCTTAGGATCTTTTATGCCCGCCTGAACAGATAAACAAAGCTTTGCTTTAACATTTCATGTGAAACAGCTTTGCCAAAAACAGCACTCCTGCACTTAAATGTTAGCGTTAGATTGAAGCTTCAAACCATATCTTTCTGACTTTAAAGTTGAGAGTTCTACCATTAAATTAAATTACAGCTGTTTTCTTTTTTGCCTTTAGGGAAGCTCATATTTCAGTTATTGGAAAGCAATGACGCTGAGGTGATCCACTAGTGCAAGCCAGAAATTTAAGGGTATTTAGTCTAAATGATGTTTTGTCATACTTTTAAATTTTAGCAAAGTAAAACCCTTGAGACTTTCGTGTCCCTGTCAGAACATTATAGTCTCTTCCACACTTTGCAGTTCAAGTAGTCTGTGAAAAGGAAACCATTCCTTAGAAGTGTGGGGGAAACCTTTTCTGAAGTGGAACTACTGTCTTGCTGTTTTCTAATTTCCCTTTGCATGTATCTAATAAGACTAAACATAACTTAGTTGACAAGTACTGAATAGTTTTCTTCAGCCAGTGTTTGGGATGACAGTGAGTTAGTGTCAATGCTAGGAGGAAAGGAGGAGGCTGACGACTTGACGACACGTTCACTTTCTTCTCCAAGGTGGTTCATTGGAGAGTGATTAAATCATATGGAACTAGTTTTCAAAATAAAATTCCAGCCAAATGCAAATTTTCCTTCATAATAGTTAATTAACAAATATGTCTAAATAAAAATAATTGCTTGACCTCTCAATCTTGTTTGTATTCAGTTACTTTAATTATTTATATTTGAATCATAATTCTCCAAGTTTTAAGATAATTATGGATAAAGGTAAGACTGGTCCTCGGGTGAAAGTGCTAAATTGCAGAAGGCTAATTACTACCACATTAGACAGGAACTAGAGAAATTTATTGACCGCAGCAGTTTGAGGGTAAATCCACATCTCACATGTGGGATTCCTTTAAAGGCCAGTTGATCAGAGTTCAGGACTGGCATGTTCCTGTGAAGATGAAAGATATGGATAGCAAGACTAGGGAGCTCTGGATGACAAGAAATATTGAAAGTTTAGTCAAAAAAAAGCATACGTAAATGTTAAGAAACTTCTTTTAGAAAAGGCACTTGAGGAATTTAAAGGAAGCAGGAAAGAACTTAACAAGGAATTAGGAAGACTAAAAGGGGCCATGAAATATCCTTGGCAAGTAGGATTAAGGACCATCCCAAGCCATTTTATACATTTAATAGGAGCAACAGGGTAGTTACAGAAAGGGTAGGTCCACTCAAGGACATAGGAGAAAAATTATCGTGGAGCCATTGAGTCTACACTGATCAAGAACCACCACCTAACTGTTCGAATCACATTTTCCAGCATTTGTCCCATAGCCTTGGCATTGCAAATGTACATCTAAATACTTTGTAAAGGTTATGAGGGTTTAAGACCAGAAGGAATAGGAGCAGGAGTACGCTATTTCAGTCATTCAATAAGATCATGGCTGATGTGACATTCCACGTTCACTTTCCTGCATACTTCTCATAACCCTTAATTCCCCTCCTGATCAAGAAGATACCTACCTCAGCCTTAAATATACTCAAGGACTCTGCTTCCACAGCTTCTTGTGGTAAGGAGTTCCCAAGACACTCGACCCTTTGACAGAAGAAATTCCTCCACATCTCAGTCTTAGACTGGAGCCTCTTTGTTGTGAGACTAAGCCCTCTGGCCCCAGAGTCTCCCATGAAGTGAAACATCATCTCAGTATTTACCCAGTCAAGGTCCTTAACAGTCCTATATCTATCAATGAGGTCACCTCTCATTCTGCTAAACTATGCACGGGAGGGAAGGAAGAAAGGAAGGGCAACAATAATAGGGGATTTCATAGTTAGGGTAACAGAGAGGTGCTGCTGTGGCCACCATGACGACTGGAGGATGGTGTGTTGCCTTCCTGGTGCTGGGGTCTGGGATGTCAGTGAATGGCTGCAGAGCATCCTGAATGGGTGAGGATAATCAGGCAGAGGTCATGGTACATGTTGGTACCAATGACAGAGGTAGAGGGATGAGGTCTTGCGTCAAGAATTCAGGGAGCTAGGCAGTAGACTAAAAAGCAGTACCTCTCAGGTTGTAATCTCTGTTGCTACATGTTAGGGACCACAGAAATAGAAGAACAGTGCAGATTGTTATAAAGCGAAGTTGACCCCCCCCCCCCCACCTCCCCATAACTAAACCAGAGAGGAGCACCTCATCCTTAATCTTTTAAAAGGAGTGTGAGAAGGGGTGTAATCCATTTTTTCAGCAACTTCTTGTAGTTAAGTAAAATAAACCCCTGACACTCAACAAGTAAAAATTTATTTATCTAACTAACACTGAACCAATTAACTAAATTATTAACAAACCAAATAAACCCCTTCTAACTACAAATTATTCCCAAACAAAACAAGATTCTAATGGTAGGCTGTTCCAACAAAAACAAGTCCCACTTACATAGAACAAGAATAATAAAAACTGAATTTAGTCTCTCGAAATTACAGCCAGTTTACGAGTCTTCAGGGATGTTCTGTGCCTTCACCGCCAAATGTACTGTCAGGGATGCTTTCTCTGTTGAATTCTTCTGTCAGGAATATTAACTGGTTGTGCCATAGATACCTTTGATTTAGATGGTGCTTTCTTTAAGACTTAGAGAAGACTGAGAGAGATAGCAAATCTGTCTCGAGAGCCGTTAACTCTTGCAGATGGCAGTTCGCTCTCCTCTTTCCCACTTGCCCTTTATTTTGTACCCTTAATGACACATCAATATTCCTTACAATAGGATTGGTCCTGTGTTGTCAAAACTGTCAAATTTAAATTTAATTTTTTTGGTATCTGGGTGCCTGGTTCAAATTAATTGGTTAAGTTCAAAACTTGTTTTGATAACAGAACAAAACTAGTGATTGGCCTGCTGACTGTACAACCCTTTAATACAAATCTTTCAATTCACGTGCTCTGTGCACTGGCAAATCCACAAGCTTCTGCCCATAGACATTCTTTTTAAATCTTTAAGCATAGAAAAAGCACATCGTCTTTTAAAGGTACCACACACTGCTTTCCCTCAGAGCATTTTGCAAACACCAATATTTTACAAATACCAAATTCTAATGTCCTGCCTTCCAGTTCACAAGTACTCCACCCAACTTTGCAACAAGATGAACATGTGGCTTAACAGTTGGTGCAAGACGGCAGGTTTTAGATTCCTGGATCACTGGGACTATTTCTGGGGAAGGTGGGACCTGTGCAAGTAGAAAGGTTTACATCTGAACCTGAGTGGTACCAACACTCTTATGGGACAGTTTGCAAATACTGTTGGGAGGAGTTTAAACTAACTCAGCAGGGAGGGGGGGGAGCACAGAGTTCAAACTAACTCAGCAGGGGGAGGGGACACAGAATCATACAGTAAAACAACTAAGTCAGAGGGAGTACAACTATATTAATTTTCAAGGGAGTAAGGCAAGGCTGATGGTCTTTACTTTAAAGCCAGGAGTATCACAGATAAAATGGATTAGCTGACTGATGATTGACATGTGGAAATGTGATATAGTAACCATCACAGAGACATGGCTGAGGGAGGGGTAAGATAGGCAACTCCACATTCCTGAATATAGAATCTTTAGGCAAGTCAGAGGAGAGGGTAAAAGAGGTGGTGTTGCATTATTATCTAAGGAGTAATGATATCTTGGAAGGGGCATCAAATGAAGCCTTGTGAGAACGGTTTAGGAATAAAAAAGGGACAGCCACATTGGTAGGTATTTATTATAGACCACACCACCCCCCTCCCCAGAGAATCAGCATGAAATTAAAGAGTAAATTTTGTGCATAATTCATGGAGATTTGTAAAAATAATAACAAACGGGTAATTACTGGCAGGATTTCAACTTTCCCACATTAACTGAGATAGACATAGTGTTAAGAGTTTGGATGGAGTGGATTTCTTGAAATCTGTACAGGAGAACTTTTTAGGCCAATACGTAGAGGGCCCAACAACTGATGGTGCCGTTCTGGACTTAATTCAGAGTAATGAAGCCAGACAAGTTGTTGAAGTGGTGGCGAGGGAGTATTTTAGTAATAGCAAACACAACATGGTACAATTTAAGCTTATTATGGACAAAGAAAGAGACAAGTTGCAAAAAAAAAGTTCTGGATTGGCGGAAGAGTGGACTTTAGTAAAATTAGGCAGGACCTGGCCAGGGTAGACTGGAATAGCTACTAGTGGGGAAATCTACAGAAAACCAATGGGAGACATTAAAACAGGAAATGGGGAGGGTACAAGCTCAACACGTTCCCTCAACGGTGATAGGAAGGAGTAAAAAGCCCAGAGAACCATGGATGACCAGAGATATTCAGGATATGATGAGAAGCAAAAGAGAGGCTTTTAGCAGTTACATAGGGAATAAATCAGTGGAGGCATTAGTGGAGTACAGACAGTGCAAGGTGGAGCTTAAGAAAGCAATTAGGAAAACAATGAGGGGTATGAGAAAGCTCTGGCTGGTAAAAGCAGGGAAAATCCCAAAATATTTTAAAAGTATATAAATGGGAAGAGGGAAAGAATAGGGCCTATTAGGTACCAAGGGGGCAATCTACAGGTGGAGCCAGACAACATTAGTAGAGTGTTGAAACAATATTTCACATTTGTCTTCACTCAAGAGAATGAGGATGAAGGTACAGAACCCAGGGGGAGAGACTATGAGTTGCTTGAGCAAATTGGCATTGGAAAGTACAAAATATTGGACGTGTTGGCAAGCTTAAGGTGGACAAACCTCCAGGTCCAGATGAATTGTGACCCAGGCTGCTCTGGGAGGCGAGGAAGGACATTGCAGGGGCACCGACCCAAATTTTTAATTCCTCTCTAGCCCCAGGAGGACTGGAGAACTGGAGAACAGCTAATGTGGTTCCAATATTTAGGAAGGGTTATACAGATAAGCCAGATAACTAGAGACCAGTGAGTCTCATGTCAATGGTACGGAAACTATGGGGAAAATTCTGAAGGAGAGCTTCCATCTCCAATTGAAGAGACAAGTTTTGATGTGATAACACCACTAGGCTGTTACCTTCCCTAACTTTACTTATGATCAAGAGTAGACAAATGGGATGGTAGTTGCCTGGGTTGGATATACCCAGCAAATTTTCCACGTGCCAGCACAGCCTGGTTAGGGATGCAGCAAATTCTGGGGCACAAACCTTCGATACTATGCTGCTTGGCCTGCTGTGTTCATCCAGCCCCACACCTTGTTATCTCGAATACTACTGTCGGGATGCTTTCAGGGACCAGAGCCTTTGCAGTATCCAAGGCCTTCACTCATCTCTTGATATCATGTGGAAGGAATCAAGCTGACTTAGGATGACCAATTGCAATGCTAGGGCCCTCTGGAGGTGGAGGAGATGGATCACTGCCAGCAGTTGTTACAAATACCTCATCCTTATCTTTCATACTGATGTGCTCAGCACCCTGATCGTTAAGGATGGGGTTGTGTTGTGGAACCTCCTCCTTCACCATCCATCGGCATTCATAAACATATGAACTAGGAGCAGCAGTAGGCAAATCAGGTCTTTCAGCCTGCTCTGCCATTCAAATGTGATCCTGGCTGATCTCATTTCAGTCTCAACTTCACTTTTCTACCCACGTCCCATAGCTGTTCAACACATATCTCCTACTTAAGTTTACTCAATGTCCTGGCATCCAAAGGACTCTGGGTGAGCGAATTCCACCGACTCTTGACTCAAAAGTAATTTCTCCTCATCACTGCTTTAAGTCTACTACCCCCTTATCCTAAAGCTATGACCTCTCATTACAGATTGCCTCACAAGAGGAAACATCTTCTTTACATAAACTTTGTCAATCCCCGTTAGTATTTTATATATCTCAATTAGATCTCCTCTCAGTCTTCTAAATTCCAGACAGTATAGGCCTAAACTGGTCAATCTATCTTCATAAGGCAAACCCCTAATCTCTGGAGTCAATCTAGTAACTTCCTCTCAACTGCCTCCAATGCAACTACATCCCTCAAGTAAGGGGACCAAAGGTGTACACAGTAGTCCAGATACAGTTTTACCAATCCTTTGCATAGTTGCAGAACACTACTTTTACAGTCTTTTTTTTAGTAATAAATGGCAAAATTCCATTTGCCTCCCTTTATTACCTGATACTAGTTTTCTGTGATTTGTGCATCAGGACACCCTGATCCCTCTGCATCGAAGAACTCTGAAGTTTCTCTCCATTTAGACAATAAATTGCCCTTCAATCCTTCCAACCAATATTCATGGCCTGATATGACAGGACTGGATCTTAAATCTAATTGTGAAATTGCTTAGTTCTATCACTTGCTGGGTATGCTGTTTGGCATGCGAGTAGTCCTGTTTTGTAGGTTCACAAAGTTGACACCTCATGTTGCTCATGGCATCCTCTCTTGCTTTTTAAATTGAACCAGGGTTCTACCCTTGGCTTGAGGGTAATGGTATTGTGGGGATAGTCCGGACCAGGAGGTTGCAGATTGTGGTGGAATACAGTTCATCTGTGGTTGATGGTCCATAGTGCCTCATAGATGCTCAGTATTGTGTTGCTATACCTGCTTGAAATCTACTTAATTTAAAATGGTGATAGTACCACATAACACAATGGACGTTATTCTTAATTTGAAGATGGGACTTTGTCTCCAGCAGGACTGCGCAGTGGTCACTCCTACCAATACTGTCATGGACAGATGCATCTGTGGCCAGCAGATTAATCAGATGCAGGTCAATTATGTTTTTCTATATAATTGGCTCCTTCAACACCTCCTGCTCACCTAGTCACCTAGTCAAGCAAAGATGTCTTTTAGAATCCTATCAGTCCAATCAGTACTGGTGCCGTCAAGCCGGTTTTGGTGATGGACACTGAAGTCTTCCACCCAGAGTACATTCTACACCCGCTGTGCCTGCTTCAACTGTCATTCGTCATTGAGGAATACTGAATCAGCTGCCGGGGAGAAAGTGAGTGGGATGTGGTAACCAGCAGAAGGTTTCTTTGCCCACATTTCCCCGAATACTATGAAACTTCACGAGGCCACGAGTCTCTTCCTGCGAAAGTGAGTTACAGTTTGCCTGACAGGGCATCCTGAAAATGTCCCCCTCATCCCAAGAATCAGTTTTCTACTATGTTGCCATAATGGCTGATCTCATTTCAGCCTCATCTTCACTTTCAATCCATGTTAATATAGTATCTCTAAATGGGTATGGGGGTGGGGGTGGGGAGACAGCGTCGACAAGCTCAGTTGGTTGGACAGCTGGTTTGTGATGCAAAGTGACGCTAACAGCAACTGAGGTTACCATGAACGACTATCATAGAGCATAGAGTTGTACAGCACAGAAACAGACCCCTAATGCTGAACAGACATCCTAAATTAATCTAGTCCAATTTGCCAGCATTTGGCCCATATCCTGTTCATGTACTCATCCAGATGCCTTTTAAATGTTGTTATTGTACCAGTCTCCACCGCTTCCTCTGGCAGTTCATTCCATGCATGCATCACCCTCTGTGTGAAAAGTTGCCCCTTAGATGCTTTTATATCTTTCCCCTCTCACCTTAAACCTACACCCTCTAGTTTTGGACTCCGCTACCTAGGAAAAAGACCTTGGCTATTCACCCTATCCATGCCCTACATGATTTTACAATTCTCTTCAAGGTCACCCGACAGGCTCCAACACTCCAGCTAGAATTGCCCCAGCCTATTCAGTCTCTCCCTATAGCTCAAACCCTCTAACCCCAGCAACATCCTTGTAAATCTTTTGTGCACCCTTCCAAGTTTAACAACATCTTTCCCATAGCAGGGAGACCAGAATTGTCTGAGGTATGGTAATCCTCATGTTAAACCACCAAGTCATCTCTCTCTAATGGGACAACAGCGCTAATGTCCGTTAAGACTATGCTGACTTTACTACCTAAAGCATCACGGTCTCATCTTGTTAAGTAGCTTAACATTTGGTACCTGATTATACTGGATATTTATTACACTTCCAGGTTCCCTTTATCTAGGATGTTTGTTATGTCAAAGTACTCTAATATATTTGTTTAATAAATATGAAGCTATGCTGATTCTGCTTGATTATGTTATGTATTTGTAAATGCTGTGCAATTGTATTGCTCATAATAGACTGTTATTAGTATGTTTCATTCATTAGAGAAATGTTCCAACTAAAAAAATAAAAACAAGATTTAACAATTATTAAAAAATCAAAAATGACAAAAAAAATTAACATTTATATTTTATAAAGCACAAAACATATTCAGTTATATTTAAATATAATTTGAAACCCATAAAATTCAACATTATACACAAACATTTCATATTCAGCTGTGTACGTTCCATCTACAAAACATTTTTATAAAAAAAATGAATAAGTGGTTTAAACCAAATACTTCAATTTGGGTTGTCTATGAAATGCAAAAGCCCATAATGATCTTTTCATCACACGGCTTATGACCCTATTGAACAGCTGGCAAAATCTATTGCTACCATAGCAACAATGCTTTTGAATTGTCATCACAAGAACACTGTACTGATGATGCTCACAACTGAGCTTCAGGTTTTCAGTTCACAAAGAACCTACAAATTTTTACACCACTAATGAATGTCCGTACACTATAAACGTCAATAATCAGATCTAAATTCCCTACCAGTGCTAACTGACCTGTTTTTAATTCACACCATCTCCTGTTTCTGTTTTGGATTTCGAGAATTTGGATTCTTTTAATTACAGTTGATTATTGTTAGCCATCCTGCATCTTCATAAATTTAGCAATGAAGAAGCCAATTGTGTCCTTATTAGCACACTTGATTATGTGTGCCATCTGGCTGCTGTCCAGATCTGAAGAAGAAACACTGGTATGCCCTTCAGTCACGCTGGCTGGATCAAACCTCTGCAGCAATTTCCGCTGATCATAGGACAGTCCAGCACCCATCATTCCCTCTTCCCCCAGGTGAGGTTCCTATAGGAAAAAATGCATGTTTAAAAAGAAAACCTAATCTATTAGAAGCAGTGTTTTTGAACCAGATGGATTATTCTTGAGTTTGCAAAGAAATTAAACTTCATGTATATTTTATCCCTTTTCAGTAATATCAAGAAGAACATTGCAAAATCACATTATAAGCATAAATCCTCTAGTTATGAATATTATTTAAATACTAAGAGACATCAACAACTTCATTATCAAACTTGAAGTAAAACTTTTTATTTCAGAAATACAAACTTGTAAAAATTTCCATCTGGAATCTTGATATACATGCTAAGTCCAAAGTCCTAAAATAAAGAATTAATTAAGCCCATTTCTCCACAAAAAGTTACTTAAGATTGCTCACCAGACAGTAATACTGATAGCCATGATACCAAGAACTAAGATTGTGACTGGAAGTTGAAACGATGATAGTTAGGAAGGTTTGGGTAATAGGAGTAAGGCCCCAACTAAATTTAAAATGAATAAAATTTTTAATGACCGCAATTTAGTACAGACTTCCCTTAGCATCCCAAGACATAACCCACCTAGTCCAGTGGACTTATCTGTCTTTAGCCCAAACCAAGATTCCCTAATTATTGCATTTATTTATACCTCATCTTTTGCCTCTGTCTTTAGTATTTTTGGAGTGTTTTTAAAGTCCTCCACTGTGAACACTGGTACAAAGTATTTATTCAACTCCCTACAAATACTATGGCAACAAGAGCAGGTCAGAGGCTAGGAAACCTGCTGCAAATAACTTACCTCACCTGCCCAGCATCTAGAAGGCACAAGTCAGGAGTGTGATGGAATACTCCCCTGTGCCTAGATGAGTGCAGCTCAAACAACACTTCGGAAGCTTGCCACCAACCTGGTCAAGAAACCCACTTGGTTGGCACCACATCCACTAATCGTTACTCATTCCATGATCAACATACAGAACCAGTGGTGCATACCATCTACAAGCTGCATTGCAGAAATTCACCGAGACTCCTTAGCACCTTTGAGACCCATGACTACCACCATCCAGAAGGACAAAAGCAGAAGATAAATGAACACAACACCACTTGCAAGTTCCCCTCCAAATCACTCAATATCCTAACTTGAAAATTTATCGCAGTTCCTTCAGTATCGCAGAGTCAAAATCATGGAACGCCCTCCCTAAAAGCTTAATGGGTATCTTTACACCACATGGACTGTAGCAGTTCAAGAAGCAGCTCATCAAAATCTTGTCAAAGGCAGTTGGCAATGGGGAAAACTGCCAGTCCAGCCAGCAATGCCCAAAACTAGTGAATGGATTTTAAAAATTGCGATGTTAAGTGGATACACCTTTTAAATGTTATTTTTGGTTTATCCTGGAAATTGCTAATTTTAAAACAGAAACACAAAATATGAAATCTGCAGCAAAATAAATGTTTTAGGAGCAGAAATTACCAAATTTCTAGCAGTTCTTATTGTGAGCTTTGGTGGCTTAGATAGGTAGTTGGTTTTGGAAATGTTAGCTATGTTACCCAACACTATATTGCTTGGGTTTATGAAGATAAATCTCTCACTGGATGGAGACGGTAATTAATTTCCTGGAATTGGGCTCGGTGGCATTATCTCTGGACTGTTAATCCAGATACCCAGGTAATGTTCTGGGGACCCAAGTTTGAATCCCACCACAGTGGATGGTTGAATCTGAATTCAGTAAGAAAAAGATCTGGAATCAAGAGTCTAATTATAACCATGAATTCATCGTCAATTATTGGTAAAACTCATCTGGTTCACTAGTGTCCTTTAGGAAGAAATCTGCATTCTTTCCTGGTCTGCTTCAGACCCACAGCAATGTGTTGACTCTTAACTGCCCTCTAGCAATTAGGGATGGGCAAATAAATGCTGTCATAGCCAGTGATGCCCTCATCCCATGAATAAAAACATTAAAAAAAAGTTATGATACAGTCTCTAAATTTGGATTTCTAAATTACATTTTCCCCATACCAACAAAGGCTACAGTCAAGATTCTCAATCTAACTGCAATACATAGAATCAGTCACACTTGGATATTTGTGTTTTAGTTGACATTTTCAATTTAATACATGGAAAAGGTAAAAGATAGGGTATATGTCTTTAAAATAAGGTTCAGTTATGTCCCAATTATTCTGCACCCTCTGACCTTGCATCACCTGAAGACTACAATTAGCTTTGACTCCATCTGCAGGAAATTGAAATAGGTGAAGTCACTGGATATTGCCAAAGGTTACGGACCCTGACAGCATTCCAGTCATTGCACTTACACTCTAGAACTAGCCATATCGCTAACCAAACAGCTAGAACACTCGCATCTATCAGATAATGTAGAAAATTGCTAAGCTATGTTCAAACACAGAAAGCAGGACAAATCCAACCTAGGCAATTAGCACACCCACCAGTTACTCTTTATCATCAGCAACATGATGGAGGGGGTCACTGACAACACTTACAAAGGAATAAGCTGGTCACTAATGTGGAGTTTGGATTCTACCAGATTAACTCAGCTCGTGGCCTCATTACAGTCTTAGTCCAAATTTGGAGAAAAGAATTGAACTTGAGGTGAGAGGAGAGTGACTGCCCTTGATGTCTAGGTAGTTTTTGACCAAGTATGGCATCAAGGAGCCTGGGCAAAACTGAAATTACTGGGGAAAAACTCTCAATTGGTTGGAGTCATACCTAACACAAAGAAAGATGGCTGTAGTTGTTAGAGGTCAATCATCTCAGTCCAAGGACATCTCTGCAGGAGTTCTTCAGGGTAGTCTTCTTGGGCCAACTACCTTCAGCTGCTTCTTTAATAACCATCCTTCCATAATGAGGTTGGAAGTGGGGATATTTGGTGATGATTGCACAAAGTTCACTGTCATTCAGGAGAACTCAGATACTGAGGCAGTCTGACTATATGCAACAAGACCCAGATCATATCCTGGTCTAGGCTTTTAAGTGGCAAGTAACATTTACACTGCACAAGTGCAGGCAATGACCATCTCAAACAAGAGAAAATAAATCTAATCAATGTTCCTCAATGTCCAATGGCATAATTGCTCTGCGGACGGTTAGGGATGTGAAATAAATGCTGGCATAGTCAGCAAAGCCCACATCCTAAGAATGACTAAAGAATGGTCAACTGAGCCCTTAACAGCAATGTATATGTTCAGATAAACATGTATTTTTTTACTCATTCATGGGATGTGAACATCATTGGCTGGATGCCAGTGTTGCTGATTTTTTAATATTTAAGGGTTTTTTTAAATCAAATTTAAAACGTACATGCACAAATCACACAGATTTATTGGAGAAAACAGTCTATAACAACCTGATGAAACTATCACTTTAGAAGCTACATTAACTAGGTTAATTACATACTTACCTGTGACTGTAGGCTTAAACAAGGAAAAGAATCGAGTGCCCAGGCAACTTGTTCTTCATTTTCTGCCAATGTTATTGTACAAGTACTATACACCAAAATGCCTCCAGGTTTTAGTAAGTTCACTGCCTAGGCAAACATTTCAGAGTTAGAGACCACAGGCAAACATCAAACCAAAATAACTGCAGATGCTGGAATTATAAAATAATAGCAGAAATACCAGAAACACTCAACATGTCAGGAGGTATTTGTAGAAAAACAAACATCGGGCTGAATCTTAAGTTTTTTTGGCCAAAGGTCAGTTTTGCAGAGTTTTGTACCGTGTTCCTTGCCGTGAAGCCTAGTAGGATATCTCGACTGTACCTTATCAAACTTGGCTCATTAACAACCAACCCCCATGGCCTTATGCCATCGCTTTCGCCTGATCCTAGCCTCATCCTAGCCTTCTGTTCCAAGAACAACCAGCCACTCACAGGATATCTGCCAAAAGATAGGCAACCTTGGTGCTCATACCTTCTTTGAGAGGCCACGATGCCACTATTCTGGTGCTTCCCTCACCAGCAATGGAATGACACAAGAACCACAAAGCCACGCTGCTCACAGCACAGCACCAGCTGACACACCCTCTCACGTACAACTCCACATTCTCTCACCTTTGTTACTGTTCAGACACCAGGCCACACAGTTTACCTGTCCCTAGCTATATCCCATCTAAACAATCACAAGTCATTGCTACTCTGTTTCCAATGTCCACTGTAGACCTCCAACTTGTCATTGCTCAGTAGAGGAACATCACATTTGGCACAGCAATCAGACAAATTCAAACATGAGTTTTTACTTGCAGCCACCAAAAATGAAAACAAACAGAATGAATTGAGGCTGCAGTTCACCTCCACAATGCAACTGAAATGCTGGAATGATGACTGACGACTATTTTACATTATACAATAGTTTGCTGCATTCAGCTTTCATGTACTGGAACTGGCTAACAATCAGACTATGGGGAGATAGTGGCATAGAGGTAATTTCACTAGACTAGTAATCCAGGACCCCAATGTTCTTGGAACACAGGCCCATGGGAGACAGTGAAATCTGAATTTGAAAGAAGTCTGGATCAGACAACTGGCCTAATTATGACCATGTAACCATTCTTGATTGTTGTAAAAATGCAACTGGCTCATTAATGCCCTTTCATGAAGGAAATCTGCTGCCCTTACTGGTCTTGCCTACATGTGACACCAGACCTATAGTAATGGTTGATTCTTAACTGCCTTCTGGACAAATAAGGATGGGTAATAAATGCTGGCTTAACCAGCGACACCCATGTCCCATAAACAAATAATAAAAGGTTCTGTCTGGCTTGCAGCACCAGATCCATCGGGCTCAGTTGTGTACAAGGACAGCTTCCCAGCATCCTTGTCCTTCTTCTTGGATGATCGCTTCCTCCTTCACCCTCCGCCAATACCTCAGTATCTATCATATTGCTTAGCTGACTGCTCCAATTGTGCCAGGATGATGTGGCACACTCTGTACAGACTATAGTGGAGGCCCTCACCAGACCAATCTAAGCAGCAAAACTGCACCTTCAGCAGCCTATTGTCTGCTCTAACCCACCATGGCCCTGGTTGAAGCGTGGGCAGCATTGTATCTATGCTCATCGGTTATAGGGTTGAGCAATGGTGTCAAGTGCCATAGTCATATTGCGTAGCCCTCGTCCCCCAGTAATAACTTTGAAAAGCTCCTGGTCCCTCAAACTCACCAAGTGTATAACAGTGCTCCAGAATGTAGGAGTCATGGCAGCTGCCAGGCTAGTGGGCACACCCCCATCCCATGAAGGAGTAAAGAAAAAAAAACACAGCTCCAGCGAGTGGTAACAGTGATCATAGATCACCTGCATATTACTAAATGAAACCAACACTATTGATGAATTCCACTGTGTTGTGATATACCCCTCTCAGCACCCTGTGTGTGCAGTCGATGGCACCCTGCATCTGCAGGAAGCCAGCTATGCTCCTAAATCCCAGTGCCTGGGTTGCAGCAATGACCTTGTCATCTAGAAACAATATGAACTGGACTGATCTCACATAGATGACATCAATTAGTGCCCTGATACATTTGTGGATGCACAACTGAGAGATTCCACACAGATCATCATTGGTCCTGGAAGCATTGGCAGAGAATGGTCTCCTACTCTTGAAGCCCTCAGGAACCACTCCAGCGTTGGTCCGTCAGCATGCCTTGACAGATACAGGCCCTGCGTCAACATTGTGTCTCGCTTATTCCCAGGAAATTGAGTCAGTGGTGAAAAGCTCTGGTCCTGCTGTAGACCCCATACATCTTGAGGGGGCCTGCAGTTGCAACTTCTGCCTAGATGTGTACTTTCTAGCCTGTGCGATCATGTGCTTCTGCTCCTGGGCTTGCTACCTGCTGGTCCTCTTTCATCCAACATTCCCTTCTTAGGAAGGCAGCCATAGTGACCAGCATCCCCCCAGTGGCTGAGTGCATGACACTTGTTGGGCACGACCTATGTTAGGAGCATAAGGAGTGGAGCAGGTTCTCGGCTCCATGAACAGTCAGTTGTGGCATACACTGAAAAGTAGGGCTGTACAAACTCCCCCTTGTATATTTACTGCAACACCCTGACAATGAAAGCCACATCCCATCATTCATTCAGCATCAACCTCTGCATGTGCACCAACTTAACGAGGTACCTTTGGGGAACACATTACGTTAATAAAGAAATGCCTGCTGTGCTCCAATCCCCATCTCATCCCAGACGCAGAAAAATCAGTCAGCTTCTCACTACATTCAGTAGAGTCCATTGTAAAAGAGTATGACAGTACCAATAGCAGTTAGGCTCTGCGTTAATATTGTGAAAAGGAATGTATGGCATGGATGTTGCAAGCAAGTGCATACTCTTTTAGTACATAAGTGATCAAGCAAGCAGTCCTGAGAGACATCCTGGTCCAATCCATGAGTTAGGTGCCTACCGCTGCACATAAAGTGCCTTTTAATGCAAGCTGCTGGTGCATTAAAAAGGTATGTGCTTTTTTAATATAAAAGTATAAATTTATACTTTATACTTATAAAGTAAGTATAAAATATAAAAAATTATGTGCTTCCTTGACTGCAGTGCAAACAGATCAAAGAGATGCCATGAGGATTCCGCGGGGATGATGTACTTCAAATGCTAAATGTCCCAGGAAGAATCGTGCCTCACACAGCCAGAACTCGGTTAAAAGATATAGTGAATTGCTCGCGATATGGATATAGGCCTCACTGAACCTCTCGCTTGATTCTGTCACATTTCTAGCTACAATCCATATTGTTCAAGTCCTTATAAGATTCTGTCCATTGTGTCAATGTTACATGTCAATAGTGGAGACTGTTTAAACCAAAGTGTAGGAAACCAGAGCAGAGGAAAAACAAAACGGAGTACTCTATAATACAGTGAAGGGCGGAACTGATCAAATGGCAAAATGCTTGACAGCGCAAATCTATCGGGACAGTAACACAATGAAACCAAAGTATTGAAACAAAGGAGGAGTCCAGAAGAGCATGTGGTGTTGCAAAATAACAGAGTCATTCAGGACAGAAACAGACCCTTCAGCCTAACTCGACCATGCCGACCAGGTTTCCTAAACTGAACTAGTCCCATTTTCCTGCATTTGGCCCATATCTCTCTAAACTTCTCCTGTCCATGTATCTGTCAAAACGTCTTTTAAATGCTGTAACTGTACCAGCCTCTACCACCTTGTTACACATACGCACCACCCTCTGAGTGAAAAAGTTGTCCCGCAGGTCCCTTTTAAATTGTTCCCCTCTCACCTAAAACCTATGCCCGCTAGTTTTGGACTCCATTACCCTGGGGAAAAGACCTTAGCTATTTGCCTTATCTATGCCTCTCATGATTATATAAAATTCTGTAAGGTCATCCCTCAGCCTCTTGTGCTCCAGAGAAAAAAGTCCCAGCCTATCCTTATAACTCAAACCCTCCAGTTTCAGTAACATCCTTAAAAATCCTTTTTTGCATGACTTTCCAGTTTAACAACATCCTTCAACAACAACAACAACAGCAGGATGATCAGAATTGTACACAGTCCTCCAAATGTGGCCTTATCAATGTCTTGTATAGCTGTAACGTGAAATCCCAACTCCTGTACTCAACGCTCTGACCAATGAAGGCAAGTGTGCCAAACATCATCTTCACCACCCTGTCTACATGTGACATCACTTTCAAAGAACTATGTACCTGCACCCCTAGGTCCTTCCGTTCAACAGCACTCCCCAGGACTCTATCATTATCACCAAGTCCTGCCCAGGTCTGCCTTACCAAAATATAACACTTCCCACTCTCATCGCTCCTTCAATAAATGCTTGATGTGTGTAGGCTTGTCCAATACCTGCATGAGTCTGTCTCCGTATTTATGGGGAGGCAATGGCCTAGCGATATTATCACTAGACTATTAATTTGGAAACTCAACTAATGTGAGATTGTTGACATGCCCGGCGAGCTGACTGGTTGTAGTCCAGACGTTTCGTCACCATGCTAGGTAACATCATCAGTGCAGCCTCCGAAGAAGCAATGTAGTTCTACTCCGCTTGGTATTTATATGATCTAGTCTGTAGAACTACATTGCTTCTTCGGAGGCTGCACTGATGATGTTACCTAGTATGGTAACAAAACGTCTGAACCACAACCAGCCAGCTCAGCGAGCAAGTCAACAATGTCACCCACAACCTGAGCTACAAATCTTCGCAAGAATTTAAACTCAGCTAATGTTCTGGGGACCTGGGTTCGAATCCCACCATGGCAGATGGTGGAATTTGAATTCAATAAAGAATCTGGAATTAAGGGTCTGATGATGACCATGAAACCATTGTCAATTGTCAGAAAAAAACCATCTGGGTTCACTAATGACCTTTAGGGGCAGAAACTGCCATCCTTACCGGGTCTGGCCTACATGTGATTCCAGACCCACAGTAATGAGGTTGACTCTTAACTCCCTCTGAACAATTAGGGATGGGCAATAAATGCTGGCCTAGTCAGAGACCCATGAGTAAATTAAAAAAATAACCTTGCATTTATCTGAATTAACCTCCATCTGCGATTCCTTAGCCCACTGGCCCAGTTGATCAAGATCCTGTTGTACTCTTAGATAACCTTCATCACTGTCCACTCTACAATCAATTTTGGGGTCATCCGCAAAGGTATATGCATCCAATATTCTCATCCAAATCATACATATAAATGACAAACAACAATGGACCCAGCACCGATCCTTGTGGCACACCATAAGTCACAGGCCTCCAGTCTGAATAACAACCCTCTTCCACCCACTAGTTCACCCTGGATCTAATTTTATCTAACCCTACTAACCAGGCTTAGTATGGAACCTGGTCAAAGGCCTTGCTAAAATCCATGTAGACAATGCCTACTGCTCCACTTTCATCCATCTTCTTGGTCACCTCTTCAAAAATCTCAATCAAGTTTTGCGAGACATGATTTCCCACCCAAATCCATGATGACTATCCCTAATCAGTCCTTGCCTTTCCAAATACATGTATATCCTGAGTCTTAGAATCCCTTCCAATAATTTACCCATCATTGACATCAGGTTCACTGGTCTGTAGCTCCCTGGCTTTTCCTTGCAGCCTTTCTTAAATATTGGCACAACTTTAGCTACCCTCCAGTCTTTCGACATCGCCTCCGTAGTTGATGATGACACAAATATCTCTGCTAGTGGCCCCACAATTTCTTCCCTAGCTTCTCACAATATCCTGGGATACATTTGATCAGGTCCTGGGGATTTATCTACCTTTATGCGTTCTAAGACCTCCAGCACCTCCTCTTTGATAATGTCAACTCTTTTCAAGATATCACTATTTACTTCCCTGAGTTCCCTAGCTTCCATGTCTTTTTCCACGGTAAACACTGATGAAAAATATTTGTTCAGGACCTCACCCATCTCCTGTGGTTCCATACATGGATGGTCTCATTGATCTTTAAGGGATCTTATTCTCTCCCAAGTTACATTTTGCCCTTAATATATTTGTAGAATCTCTTTGGATTCTCCTTTATCCTATCTAACATAAGTATCTCATATCCCCTTTTTACCCTCCTGATATCTCCCTTAAGTGTATTCCCATACCCCTACACTCTTCCAGGGGTTCCCAGCTGTCCAAACCTGACATATGCTTCCTTCTTCCTCTTGACCAGAGTCTTAATATCTCTCATCATCCAGTGTTCCCTACTCTTGCCAGCCTTGCCTCTCACCCTAACATGAATTAGCTGGCCCTGAACTCTTGTTATCTTACTTTTGAAAGCTTCCCACTTTCAAAGCAGACATGCTTCTACCTGCGAACTGCCTCCCCCAATCAACTTTTGAAAGTTCCTATCTAATACCATTAAAACTGGCCTTGCCAGTGTTTTAAACAGAATTTTAACTTGTTGACCAGGCCTATCCTTTTCTATAACTACCTTAAAATTAATAGAATTATGGGCACCGGTCCCAAAATGATACCCCACTGACACTTCAGTCACTTGCCCTACCTTACTTCCCAAGAGGAGATCGGACTTTAGCCTTACCAGAGAAGGGGTATCTACATATTGATGGAGAAAGTTTTCTTGAACACACTTAAATTCCTCTCCAACCAAGAGAAGCATGGAGATTCTGGCAAAATAAAAGAAGGAGCCTAATCCAGTAATTTAGTGAAAAGTGATTGGGCAGACCCCACAGGTAGAGACCACTTCACCACAAATAGAAAGAGATCTCCGCCCCAATCATAAGTCCGTATCTCCTCCATTTCACCCGGCTCTGATATAGCCATCCTTCATTATCAACCAATGCCTCAAGTTAGATTTTACTGATGGTCTACTAGGGAATGTACAATAGATTCAAAGCATATCCTTGATTTGTTTTCAATAACAAGCATTAGAAATCATAACTCTACAGGTGAAATTTAGACGTCCAGTGTATATATAATGTATGTATAAATGTACATAACAATATAAATAATACATAAAAAAATCATCTACTGACAACATGCGTTCATTAATTACTATTAGTGGAGATTACAAAGCAAAAATATGGCAAAAATGGCACGGTAGTAGATTCCAAGTGGCTATGCCAGCATTGATTGCCCATCCCTAATTGCCCAGAGGGCAGTTGAGAGTCAACCATATTACTGTGGGTTTGGAGTCATATGTAGGCTTGACCAGGTAAGGACGACAGCTTTCTTCTCTGAAGGACATTAGTGAGTCAGATTTTTTTTTGTCAATTGACAATAGTCATCATCATTAGACTGTTAATTCAAGATTGTTATTGAATTGCCATGGCAGGATTCAAACCTAGGTCCCAGAACATTACCTGGGTGTATGCAATCAAGTAGTAATATCACTTAATAGTAGCAAAAATATCGCTAAGCCATTGCCTCAAAATATTGAAAAATGATTTATTTTTAAAGACAAGAAAGTATACATAAGTCTTCACTGAATTTTCTTTCAGTTATCATGTTTGAGTTCTGTAAAACAGAAAGAACTTACAGAGAAAACTCTATAGAAGGGAAAGCTTACCACTCTAAACAACTTTCGCTGTAATGGCGGATAGGAAGTGATTTCCTTTAAGCTCCAATCACAGGCCATATTTGGTCTCTGACCTAATCCACTACAAGGCGCATCCAGAAGAACACGATCAAAAGATTCCGGTGGAAATGGAGGCCCTGCTGTAGAAATCCAAAATATTTAGCTGCGTCACTTGAAACAAACATAATGATTATGCTCTTAAGTTTAATAAAAATTATACCATGTTTCATCAAGGTTGAATTTCAGCATTGCAGAAGAAACATGGCAATTAGAATAAATTTTCTGGTGAATATTCTTCAAAGCATCTCAAATTAAATAATGTCCTCTGCCATATGCCAAGAAGAAAATCAGAACTGAAAACATATATAATATTTCTTTTCTTTCAACATCAGATCTGCTCCACTTTTTTTTTCCTATAATGTATCTTAGGCAGAATAAAATAACTGTGCTTATGGGCTTTTTTCTAAAGTGATAAAGATGTAAAACTAAATATTGGAAATTACACTGAGGCATTCACTGAATAATTAAAACTGCTTGGTCAGATCCTTAGGCCACAAAACGTACTTTAGAATACAAAGCATCTTTTTGTACACAAGCACAATCTTGACTTCTCCGCACTGACTAATGTTTTCTTTCTTTGCTTTCTTTCCTACCTTGCTCATCCCAAATGCCTTCCTTCGCCAGTGCTTCTGTTCCATCATAACAAAACACTTTAATACATTTCAGTTGTAAATTCTCAGCATTCTGTTTGATCTTCTTCACCTTATTTGCAATTTTATCCATTGCTATTACTTCCCCCTGTTGAAATAGTAAATTTTCCAAATTTTAGTGAGGTTACTGTTTCTGTATGTTTACAGTTATCAAAATAAAAATCTGAAATACATGTGAGCCAAAATCTATGGAGAAAGGAAAAGATGTTAATTTCCGAACTAATGTCCTTTGTCGGAACACAGTTTCATATTTCCAATACGTGCAATCATTTTCTTTATCTGCTGATAATCTATTGTGGGAGCTTTATTGCTGGACTTGAAATGTTAGTTAGGAAACAATATTGCATAAATTATAAAATGGTACATTTTACCTGCTAAATCATACATTAAATCAAAGTTGAAGCTTATAACTTCATTTTTTCTATAATTATTAAAATGTGATAACATTCTAAAAACTTCTGGTCTAAAATTTTGAATGACAGTCTTAAGTAGAAGAGTTTAATTTTTATGGTTATATTTTTCTTAACATAGACAAGTAACTAATAACCATAAAAAAAGAATCAATGCATCAAACCACCATTACAGGGAAGAAAAGTCATACACCAATTAAAGCACTACACACAAGATTACATATATTACAATAAGTATGACTGCACAGTCCTTCCAAACCCACTTGTAGTTCACCCTCACAACACAGAATATTACTCAAAATTAGGAGAAAAAGGATATAACACACAATTAACCGGTCATTATTCCATCAAATGTTGTTAAAAATGTTCCATCCTGATCGCTGTTTATTAGGAATAGCAGTGATTGTACTAAGAAGAAATGAACAGAATTGCTTAATAATTATCAGTCCTGATGCCATCCTAAAAAAACAAATCAACTTCTGGTTAAAAATGAGGACTCTCTCTCAACTGGGAAAGATGCAATGGATACTGGAGCTGAACTAAACTGTCTTACAGGAAATGGTCTTGAATCACAGATGAATTTTTAATGTTCCTGTTGTAAAAGTCATGCATTTCTGGTCAGAAAAGAAGTTTTTTTTTCCATTCTGTAAAGGGCAATTTATCTCAATTTTACAAGAGGAAAGATTAAAAAAAAGAAACTAAATTCATTAGCTAGGTACATTTTTGTGGCTCTACTTCAGCTTTTTCACAGCCAATCACTGCAGTAGTTTATCCTTAAAGGCTGACATCAACTTGAACATAATTTGAATATGAGGAGTTAGGATGGTAAGAGTAATTTGTATAATTAAGCGCATTATGGTGTTCAGTTTCATAGAATGATATTAAAATGACAAAACTTTACACAACATGTTTACCTGTACTAAACCTTCAAGCCAACTAGTATATTTCTTTATCCTTTTGGGGAATGTGACTGTCAATGTCAAGGCCAGAATTTGTTGCCCATTACTAATTGGCCTAGAACTGTATTACTTGCTAGGCCACAGGGGGTTGTCCACAGTCAACTACATTTCGGTGGGTCTGCAGTCACTTGTAGGCCAGAGTGGGTAAGGATAGCAGATTTAATATAAGTAATTTGTAGACTCAAAGTACAGAAGAGGCCCTTTGACCCACAGAGTCTGCACTGACAAAAACTACATGAATCCCACTTTCCAACGTCTGGCCCATAACTCTGAATGATATTTCAAGCGCTCATCCATGTACTTTATAAAGGTTGTGAGATTTCCTGCCTCTACTACACTCTCAGGCAATGCATTCCAGAGTCCTTAGGTGAAAAATGTTTCTTCAAACTTCATCTAAACCTCTTGCTCTTCACCTTAAAATTATGCCTCTTCATTACTGACCCTTAACTAAGGAGAGCAGCTGTTTTCTATCCACCCTGTCTATGCCCATTATAATCATATACACCTCAAACAGGTCCCCCCTCAGCGTTTTCTGCTCTAAAGAAAACAACCCGAATATTTCCCATGCCCTCATCATTAAAATGCTCCATCCAAGGCAATATCCTGGTCTCCTCTGCATCCGCTCCAGCGCAATCACCTCCATCTCATGGTGTGGTAGCCAGAACTGCACACAGTACTCCAGCTGTGGCCTAACTAAAGTCTTGTACAGCATCAATATAACCTCCCTGCTCCTATAATTTATTCCAAGACTGTTGAAGCCAAGTGTCCCATGTACCTTCTTAATGATTCTATTAACCTGCCCTGCTGAATTCATGAGCTAGTTTTGATGATGAAAGCAAACATCATACCATTTTTCATTGTAAAATGTGTCCAATATTTTAGTCAAAGCAGTCTAATTTATTTCACAAAGCAGATTATTTTTTGGTGGTTTGGTCCCACCTTATCATTCATTAAGGCTGCAATATGAGTAGTTTTTCCACCAGGAGCAGCACAAATATCCAAGATTCGCTCTCCAGGTTTAGGATCCAACACGTGACTCACTACCACAGATGGCAAGTTCTGAATATTAAGAAAAGTATATTATTATGCTGAGTAGGCATCCATGATTAATTTCATATGTTTATTACATCTTGAGTTAAAACTTCCATGTATATTAAGGCAAACATCTTCAAAATTACATTCTCAAACAATCCAGAAAACTATTTTATCACAAAAAGGATAGGATTTAGATATCACAACATGCTGTTAACATAATCTAGATATTCCTCTAGTGCTTAAGTGGATACTAAAAACATCCACTTTAACAAATTGCACTAATGTTACTCTGCCTGATTTCCCATCTTTTTCTCAGTAACCTGTCCATTGCTAAGGGAGTTGATATCTAAGGAGGTATTTAGTTCTTGGTGATTGCTGACAAGTGTAATTGGATTTCAAGGTAATTTGCCAAGGATGACAGTGAGTTGATAAAAGCACTGATAATTGCTCTTCTGTTAAGCATGTCAATAAAGGGATGCCCAAAACAATAATCATTATGTATATCTTGCCTTCTATATGTTTAATGAAAAAAAATTTACAGGTGTTGAAAACAAAGTTAAGTGCAAAGGTAAAATACTGCAAATGCTGGAAACCTGAAAAAGACCCAGAAAATGCTAGAAATATTCAGTAGGTCTAGCAGCGCGTGTAGAAGGAAAAACCAGAGTCAACACTTCACATTGACTACTTTCAATCAGAACTGAAAAATAAATTCGAAATGTTTTAACTGTTAGCAGACCATTTCTTTTCCAGAATTGCCCATTTTGAAGAAATTCTGCTCTTGTGCCTAACAAGATTTTCTTGTCTCTTATCTTGTTTTCACCATTTCTTCTCGTATTTGATTAGGCAACTACTGCAACTCATTTATACAATCATTTCTGTTTTCTCAACAACTATCTCTAGAACCAATTATTTCTATGTGGATAGGAAATGAAATTCCAACCGTTATGATTCAGATCTACCCATAATTCCACTCTACCACAGAATTTCCTTTCATGTAGACCGACTTCAAACTGGTCCATATGTCAAATTTCATCCAGTTCTGGTCTTTGAGCTGGATCACTGGGCTGCATTATATGCTCCCCAGTCAGTGAGTTTCAAGGCAGGATGAGGAGCAAGGTAGTATATAAAATCCAGCAGGTAACCAGCCCTGCGCCCACTGCAACTTTACCAACGGCATGGGTATCACTGTCTGGTCCTTAATCACACCACAATTGTGATTTAACCAGCAGAAAGAAAGGCCCATGCCAAGTACCCAGCCCAGCAGGTTTCTGAGTGGGTTGGTAATAAGGGATCCCTCCTTAATAGGCCCATCGCATGACTCCTTTCCTCGTCACCTAAGGCTTTATTGCCACCCCTCTGCCCCTACAATTTCCCACTACCATGACCTCTCAACTCCCGGAACCCCACCTGTTTGCCAGGCCCTGCCGGCATGGCCCTAGCAAAATCCACAAAATTTATTAAGTCTTAATCCAGCACTGAACACTTTCTCCAATCTGAGTATAGTACTGGCAGTGATCATGGCTTCCACTGTAGTCACTGTAATGTGTCAGCAAAGTGGACCTCACAGATTATGAGTTCTCTGATTGGGGCTGTTAATCTGGTCCAATTAAGGAGCCCTGGCTGACAGATATAAACAGGAGCGTCAGAAGTTCTGTTCACTCTGAGAGCTGGCTCCGAGGATTGGTGTCAACGACTCTTCACGTGTAAATAAAGGGTGGCTTTGTTTTTGGGATACGGGTTTCTGTGGAGTTATTTCAGCTCCCAGCCTCAGATTGGCTGGCATCAAAGGCTGCCTGTGGGAAACAGGTCTTCTCCTCCCCAAGTCAAGGTTGCAGGGTAGACATCTTTTCCTGAGTGGGCTAGCCTTCAGCTCTTTTTGCAGCGAGCCAGAGTGGCAGGTACCATAGCGCCTGCAAAATTCAGCCCCTTAACTCAGTTTCTGTCTCCACAGACGCTTCCAGACCCACTGCTGAGTATTTGCAGCATTCTTTGCTTTTGTTCCTGTAAAATAAATATTTTGGGAACATCATGCACAAAGTACAGAGCTGTCAGCAAATCCAGCAAAAGCTGATTATAACTCTGGAAATAAATAACTTTTTGCAAATAGATTTGCAATTGTACTCTCAAGGACAGAACAAGGGCAGGCAATGACAACATGAACCAATTTTGCACTTATAATTTCAAACTATAATAAAATTTAGCCTTACCTGTAAAAACACAAAACTAGATAAGATGTTGTCAAATGATGGGCTGATGTAAACTGGCTCTGTCATTCTAATTCCCACACCCCTGGGAATGAATATACAGCAAATGCACTTTGTTAAAAATATTGTACACACTGGCCACAATTCTAATCTTTTGAGTATTTTAATAGCTTTTTTGTGGAAGCAATAATATTAGGATTAAGGGAACATGCTTCGTGTTATACAGGTCTTTGTTATCTATATATTCTGCCTTGTGACAAACTTAGCGTTATGTCAGAAACAATTTCATTTGTAAAAAGACTATATTTTGAACTAAATCAAATAGACCTGTTATTACTGTTTTTATAAAATAATATAGAATACATGTTAGCTAATGGAACATTGATTTCATCTCAAAAAGATCAGAATACAAAGGAGAGAATGTTATGTGGCAGCTATACAAAGCTCTGATTGTGAGCTATTTAGTGTACACAGTGCAGTTCTAAATGCAGTTCAGTAAGGATATTTTGTTCTTGGAGAAGTTTCAGTGCAGAGTCACCAGAATGATGTTGGAGCCAGAAGCGTTAAATTAGAAGGACAGGTCGCACAGAACTAGTCATAATTTCCCTTTGAAAATAGAAGATGAAACAATCTAAATGAAATGTTTAGACCGTTTCATGGAGTTGATAGGGTAGATAGAGAGAAATAATTTCCATCAGTGGGAGAGTCCAGAACAAAAGAGCACAGCCTGAAAGTTAAACCTCAGCCACTTAGAAGTGTTATCAGGAATCGTGTCTTCAAAATTTAGTGGAAATCTATAGCTCTCTATCCCAAAACTATTGATGCAGGGTCAATTAAAATTTTCAAAAATTAAGTTGATAGACTTTTGTTAATGATTATGTAACCAAGAGTGGTGGGAGGAGACAGAAAAATAAACTGAGCTGAAGTACAGCTCAGTCATGATAAAACCGAAAGGTGGGAACTGACCTACTATTGATGATCCTATTTCGCGATTGTTTTTAATCAACATGTCTAGAAATGTTATGACACACCTCTACAGCAGTTGGGACTTAAACCTGGGTCTTCTAGATCAGAAAAAGGGACAGTACCACTGCTCCATAAGATTCCCGTGATCCTATTTCTATCCTTCACATTTATTTTTAATACACAGTTAAGAATTAAAACCCCCCAACAATTTATGCACCATGTGTGTCCCAAATCTCAGATATTCGTTAGACACGTTAAAAAGCTTTCACAAGAGTCAGGAATGGAATATTCAAAGAGCGGATCACATCTATAATTTAGCAAGCACTGTGGTAAGATTAATAAGATTAATATAAGTTTTGGTTCTGACTCAATACACATACTTATTTGGAAATAATAATACAACCGTGTACAAAAGCAGACAATACTTCAAAACATTTACCTTAAAGTGCAGTTTGAGCAAAATATTTCATTGCGACTTAATTCAGCAATTCCATTCCCTACAAATATTTTTGATCCCACGAACTCCACTGCACCCCGTTTACATTTGCCACCAATATCGGAATATACAGAAACAGCACTTCCAGCTTTCATTACTGAAACAAAGAAAGAGCATTTTCATTTTTCCGGATAAATAAATGAAAGTGCAATGCAAAATCTAGGATTAACTTTGGACTTTATAGACGGATCTTTACGATTTGCTTGTAACTTCGGTTGGTGTTGATGGGTGACGAAGAAATACAAAATGGTACTTTAAGCTTGTTTACATGTAGCTCCAATCAGCAATCTTTTTTCCCTAAATGAATAAATATATCATGTGGTATGGCAGTGAACCATATAATTGAAAAAGACTGTACACTAAATCCTTAAACTAATGAAGCATCATGACATGGCTGTGCACTCTAGAATAAAAATAATTTTCTTCAGAGGACCAGTAAGATGATGTAAGTAAACACAGCTTACATTTTGGAGCTGAGAGGATGCCAGGAATAAAAACATGTGCTCCACGAAGTACAGCATTCCCACACTGTGCTCCCACAATCACTTCAATAGAATGCCTCTGCAGATTTATCCTGGAAACACAAAATAACTTTTCAAACAAAGTTCCTGGACCACGTAATGTTGAATTAGATTCCTTTCAATCCATTTTAATGCACCTCACAACTTATTTCAGTTCTGAGGAAGGATCATCGGACCCGAAACATTAACTCTGTTTTTTCCTTCACAGATGCTGCCAGAGCTGCTGAGCTTTTCCAGCAACTTTGTTTTTTTTCCTGATTTACAGCATCCGCAGTTCTTTCGGTTTTTATTTCAAATGTATATTGGTTTAAAAAGTCATGGCAATTTTTTAAAAATCAAGTCATGACTTTTTTTAGGAGAGAAAAAAACAGACAATAGAGGATAATGAGCAGGTCAAATTGAGGGGTCATGGGAGGAGGTGGGATGGAGAGAAGGGAGAAGAGAGACAGAGAGAAAAAGGGAGGCAGGGAGGTCAAAGAGAATGGAGTGGGGAATGGAGAGGGTGAGAGAGAGACAGAGAGAGAGAATGAGATAATGAGAGGAAGGGAGTGAGGAGAGAGAAAGGGAGGAGGAGTGAAAAAGGGAGAAGAGAGAAAGGGACAGAGTGGGAGAGGGAGAAGCAGAGGTGAGAGAGAAAGATAGGGAGGGAGAGACAGAAAAAGGGAGGGAGCGAAAGAGGAGTGTAAAATGGAGGGTGAGAAGAAGTAAGTGCAAGAGGGTGGGCAAGGAGAGGGAAGGAGGCTGAGTTGAGGGGGGCGGGGGAGAGGCAGGGCAGAGTGAGAATGATGGAATATCTGGGAGGGAGGAAAGGAAGTTAAGGAACAATGTTAATGAGCATTCTAGAGTGAATTTCTACAATCTTAATGTATATCCATACCTCGGACCAATAACTGGTATTAGAAGAACATCTGGAAGCTCTGGATGTTCCAGTACAGGAATATCACTCATAGGCCATCCTTTACACTGCTATAAATTCAATAATATAAATGTCTTAGTTAAGTCAAGCTTCAAAGTCACCAAAATATTTTTAATTTTAACGATATGTATAATTTTGCCAAAAAAGCACATTGAAAACTCTTGAAAACTTGAGTGAATTAACACTAATAAACCTCACCCTAATTTATTTACTTGTTCAAAAGTATGCAGCATGCTTTTAAATTACGATTTGTTGCTTCTAAAAATATATTCCTTGTTTTACGCTTCTTCTGCTCTAAGCTCAGTAATGAATAGCATCTCATGTATTACTTATAATTAGTCTTTTAAAATAAACAGAGATAAGACAAGAACATATCTAATGGCACAGCAAACTCACGGGGCAAAACAACCTACTTCTGCATCTAATTGATAGGAACATAAGTATAGGAGAAGTCCATTCAGCCCCTCGAGCCTGTTCCACCATTCAATGAGATCAAGGCTGATCTGTGGCCTAACTCCACATATCTGCCTTGGCCCACATCCCTTAATACCTTTGCTTAACAAAAAATCTCAGATTTAAACTTAACAACTTACCTTGCATCAACTGCAATTTGTGAAAGAGTGTTTGAAACAGTTTCTACCCTTTGTGTATAGAAGAGCTTCTTAAAATCTCCCCTGAACAGTCTGGCCCTAATTCTCAGACTATGCCCCCTAGTTCTAGAATCCATAACCAATGTAAATAGTTTATCTTTATCTACCCTGTCTTTTCCTGTTAATATCTTGAAAACTTTGATCAGATCATCCCTTAAACTTTCTGGAGAAAATAGGCCTAATTTGTATAACCTCTCCTCATAACTTAATCCCTGAAGTCCAGGTCTCATTCTTTAAACCTACACTGTACCCCCTCCAAGGTTAATCATGCATGTTTACAATGCAGGAGTGTGTCATTTGGACCATAAATCCTCTGCATTCTGCTTCAACCATTCCATCGAATAGATTGTTTCAGGCAATTTCACCTAACGTCTCCACTCTATTGATTTTACGTTGACGTCTCAACACTGGACTCTCAACTAAAAGAACTATTCTTACCTAGCTTTCACTATAAAAATACCTTCCCATATTTTTAAAAACCTGTATTGAAATTTTTTCAGGCTTCTCTGCTGCAGAACTTTGTTCCTATATTTCAAGTCTCCCTTCACAACATCATCGTGACAGAGTTGAAGGCAGTAAAATATTGTTAATTCTGTGACTTCTGTACTCAAATCTGCAATGAGTTCTCTAAGCATTGTCTGATCATTAACATCCCAGTTATTAATATATCTTTGTCCTTGTACTGGCTTTCCCATTTTATAAAATACTTGTCTTTTTTCTGACTTTAGATACCTCCACACTGTTATGATCCTAGCTGACGCTAATACTGTAGTGATTGTAATGAGGTTAGCCATGTGGACCTCATTAGAATATGAGTTCCCTGATTGGGGCTGTTAATCATTCAACGGTTGTAAAACCCCTTAAAATGCGTATATACCAAGAGGCTTCCAGATTTCCTGGAACCAGGTCCACAAGACCAACTTTAATGTGAAATTAAAACCATGTTGTCTCTTCCTTAACACAAAATACAAAAATCTAAATTAAATCTAAAGTTTCTAACAATGCATATTTTTAAGAAATTATCAACAAATACTACTGGGTTGTTCTGTTCATTTCAATGACATGTTTCATTTATGATTTTATTCCTTGTCGTTTTTCTCTCTAAGTAATTAGTGGATAATGACTAAATTACACTTGTTATAACTTACAAGGCTTCAAGTAAATGACATAGTGTAAATCTCTCAAGAACTAGACATATGTGAACAAAAACTGCCTCAAGAGTCACAAACAGCCAATGGATATACAGACATTGCTGTTGGAAACACAAGCTTCCTGCCCATCAGTACGCTGGTAAGCACTTACAACTATTTGGACTGAGGTTGAGGCGTCACTAAAAATTGCAACTTTAGATTATAAATAAGTATATTTCGGAACAATGGAAATTTCAAATAAAAATTGCTTCTTTCTTCTTAAATGCAGCATTACATTGTGCTCTGAAAACTTATTTTTTAAAAAAATAAATAATGGGTGATTTAGACAAATTAACTATGAAAATAACTGGAGTCTGTTTATCATTAAATGTAATGTAGTCAACCAACTGCTTAAGTTAAAAAAAACAAATCCAAACTGGTCCTGTGCTAGTTATCTTCACTTTTGCATTACTCTTTCTCGTCTCAATAAATTGCAGATCTATTTGAGAAAAAAAGCAGTGTGATAACTTCATGACCTCTTTCAAAGGACTATCATAAGCATGATTCACTGAATGACCTCCACCGAGATTACATGATTCCAGGATCTTTCAATGTGTCACCTTTCAACTGGGTAGTGCTGTAGACCAGAGACCTAGGCATTCAGGTATATAATACTTTGAACTTTGTGTTACAGGTAGACTAGGGGGTTAAGAAGACTTATGGCATGCTTGCCTTCATTGCTCAGATCTTTGAGTCGGGACGCCATGTTGAGATCGTACAGGATATTGATGAAGCCTCTTTGGAGTACTGTGTACATTTCTGCTCGTCCTGTTAAAGGAAGGATATTAGCAAACTGGACAAGGTTCAGGGAAGATTCACCAGAATGTTGCTGGGAACCGACGATCTTAGTTATAAAAATAGAAATGGGAAGGGACCTTTTCTCACTCGAGCATAGGAGGCTGCAGGGTGACCTTATTGAGGTTTATAAGATCATGAGGGGCATAGATAAAGTGTATTTTCCCTAGAGTATTTTCCCTAGGGTGGGAGTGTCTAAGGTGAGACGAGACAGATTTGGAAAGGACATGAGGGACAACATTTTTTACACAGAGTCGTTTGTGTGGAGAACGAACTGCCAGAGAAAGTGGTGGATGCAGGTACAGTTACAACATTTAAAAGACATTTGGATAAGTTCATGACCAGTAAAGATTTGGAGGTATATGAGCTAAGCATAGGGAGGTGGGGCAAGTTTAGTTTGGGAATATGTTCTGCATGGACTGGTTGGACCAAAGGGACTGTTTCCCTGCTGTATGACTCTATGACTTTAACCCTGAGTTTCCTAAACCACCCCAAGTGTTCAAAATCATGAAGATGGCGGCACAGTAGGGTGCTCCTGCTGCAGCTCCTTAGCTCTGCCTGTTCTTTTCCTTTTTCCTTTTTTTCTTCTCTCCTCTTAGCCCTGGAGACAAAACCGAGAGTAGCTGCAGGCGTGGGCAGCAAGTCCTGGAGCAGTGAGCCCTGGAACAGTGTAATCAGCAAACCCTGGTGTAGCGTGTGGGCTGCGAGCCCTGGAACAGAGCAGGCAGCGAGCCCTGGTGTAGCACGTGGGCTGTGAGCCCTGGAACAGAGCAGGCAGCGAGCCCTGGTGCAGCGCATAGGCTGCGAGCCCCAGAACAGTGCAGGCTGCGAGCCCCAGAATAGCGCAGGCGGCGAGCCCTGGTGCAGTGCGTGGGCTGCGAGCCCCAGAATAGCGCAGGCACGAGCCCAGGTGCTGCGCGTGGGCTGCAACCCATGGAACAGTGTGGGGAAGCATTCCCGGAGCAGTGAGCCTCTGATGGAGACCTGCACAGGGGAGACAGACCTAGAGCTTACCTTGGTGCAGCTGAATGCTGGTACAGAGCAGACTGGAGGCTTGGAGTGGAGTGTGAATGGCTGTTGGACTGGGGTCTGGCGCAGTAGTCAGACCACGTGCAGAGGCCCCGTGCTAAGCTGCTCTAATTTAATATTTATTTGAAATTTCTTACCTTACTGTAATGTCAATCCTTCAATGATGCCCTATTTTTAACTTATTTTTAAACTTGAAAGTAATGCAACTACTTTTATTCCTCCATTGTATTCATGATTTGTACCTGGGTACTTGTACCTAAGATGTCATCTTAAGAGGTGGACATTGTAAAAGCTTTTCATTCTATTCCTACAAATAGAGTACACGTGACAATGAAAGATCTTCCTCTCTTTGTCGCTCAGTGATTTTATGTGCAAGTGCATGAAAATGAAATGAACAGTTCATTTGAATTTAAAAAAAGCCAGCTGCCACAATTTTCAGCTTCCACTGTTCCAACAAGAAGCAGCAGATAAGCTCAGCAGGCAATATAGTGAGATCTCAGTTCATCTTATTGGAAGAATACAATCAAATAAAGCATTAATTATAGAGAGGCAATGAATATCTAGTTTTTCAAAACCTCTGTGAAACAAAACAGTGTTTTATGATGGCACAATTTGCTTCAAGGAAAATTTTGACTTCAGTTTACTGATATTCTTACCACTTTGGAATTGAAGTTTTATCATTCATTTCAGAAAGTTTGCAACCCATGCACTTTTGCTTTGCATTTCCCCAGAAAGCTAGTGAATAAGGCCAAACTGTCCAAAAGTTTGACTGTTTGCAAAAAAAAAGCTTCTTTCTACTTTTTGTATGCATTTTATTTATTTTAAAATCAGAACTCAAGGGACTGAGTTATAGGGAGAGGTTGGACAAGCTAGGACTTTTTCCTTTAGAGTGCAGGTATCTTATAGAAGTGTATAAGATCATGAGAGGCATGGCTAGGGTGAATGCACTCAGTCTTTTTCCAACGATTGGGGAATCAAGGACTAGAGGGCATCAGTTTAAGGTAAGAGGGGAAAGAATAAATGGGAATCTAAGGGGCAACTTTTTCACACAGAGGGTGGTACGCATATAGAATAAGCTGCCAGCAGAAGTGGTTGAGGCAGGTACATTAACAACGTCTATGAGGCATTTGGACAAATACATGGATAGGAAAGGTTTAGAAGGATATGGGCCAAGTGCAGGGAGTTGGGTTTAGCATAGATAGACATTTTGGTTGGCATAGACCAGTTTGGGCCGAAGGACCTGTCTCCGTGTCGTAGGATTCTATGACTCTATGAAAATGTGCATGTGATTGTAAACAAATTTAATGGTTTTTAACTTGCAGTTTTTCAACATTACAATTTTTTTGCCAGAGAGTATCAATGACAATTATAAATAAAAAGCACACAACTAACGTATTAATTATCAGTCATTCTGAATTTCCTAAAGGACAGGCAGGTAATTTCTCAGTCTGCAATTATTTCTCAGTGTGCGCCATTAGAATTTGTGCAGGTGAGTGAAAACCTGTTTGGGAAAGTGGACAGTATATCATCAACCATCCTCAACATAACATGCCAGGGGCACACTATTGTAAATGCAAAACATAAATTGTATGGGTACTTAAACTAAAATAAATAATTTTGTATTGCAAAACTTCATAACTCAACAATTTAAATAGAATAACTTGCTGGTAACTTTTCTAAATAAATTAATCGTGGTGTTGTTCTGAACCTCACTGTGGTCTATATGTTACTTAACATATTACATTCAGACAAAATAATATACAGAAAAAAATGAGATAGCGAGGTCTGGTTAGCCTGGTGAAGTCAGAGAACAATTTCACATCTTTAAAGTACGAACAAACTGAAGTAGATCAAACCTTCTGGATCTCTTCTGTCAACAGCTGTTTAACTTCATCAGTGGAGGCTGCACAAGTATTGACCCTGATGCATGTGAAAGCTGGAGGATGCGATAAACGGCTCAATAGAGTTTCAAATTTAAACTTGGACTGTTCAGATTGTAAAGTTGCCAAAACCTAAAGATACAATATATATTCTTAAAATAAAGAATTAAGAAACATGATTAAACAGTACAGTAAAATCTGTTTTTAGGTGCATCGAATTAGCAATTGTCAGACTTAAAGGCCCAGAAAATGCATTAAGAATACGGTAGTCGTTGAAGTGTAGGTACCTGTTGTACTTTGAGACCACGTGGAAGAACCTATGCAGCTGACTCCACAAGAACTATCAGGAAGTTGAATTTTGGAAACCCCCCAAAAAAGTACCAAAGACTCAGTTAGAATTAGAGGCCTCAGAGTTCCACCTCACTTACCTTATAGTTAGCAAGGAAAAGTCAAAGGGATGAAGTCTTGTTTTAACTCCTGGCTAACTATAAAACTGAAACTGATTTACCACTGATCTTCCACAAGCACCAGACTCCCCCACCCTGACTTATGAACACCACCCTTCCCCACGCCAGATCCCCACTGAATCACAGAATCCCTACAATGCAGGTAGAGGCTTTCAGCCCATTGAGTCTGCACTGATCCTCCAAGGAGCATCCCACCCAAACACACCCCCTACCATGTCGCCATCTACCCGCATTTATCATGTCTAATCCACTTAACCTACAGATCCCTGGACAGCACGAGGCAATTTAGGATGAACAATCCACGTAACCTGCACATTTTTGGACAGTGAGAGGAAACCCACTCACACATGGGGAGAATGTGCAAACTCCACACAGACAGTTACCCAAGGCTAGAATCGAACCTAGGCCCCCAGTGCTGTGAGCCAGTAGAGCTAACCACAACTGAAACCAAAGCTAAACTGCAACTATAAACCCCAATCCAGCAGTCCCCACCACTGATTCTGCAACCCCAGCACTGTAAGCCCTCACTTACCTTCTCTAAATAGCTGTTGCAGTGTCCTTTAAATCAAGGTAAACAGCATCTGCTGCTGCAAAAGCGGGCATAGTTACAGTGCTGATTCACACCATTGCTGTCTGCGGAGTCCTCGCCTGGACTGCACTGCAGATCTTTCATGGAAGGTTGTCTCGAAAATTCCTCTAAAAGTAAGTGGGCAATGGAGATTCCAAACCCAGCTCTCAAAATTCGGGCCACTATGCTTGAAATTATAGGCTTGGAGTTTTCGACCGTGATTGTCAAAGTTCATGACAAATATCTCTTTTATTATAACCGAGTTACATCTCAAGGGAAGATAAACACCGAAGTCCTGTTATTGAAGGAAAACCTGCACTGCTATAGACCGTGCTGTGAATCCCCAGAGTCAGCAATCTGTTTATTTGTTTCCTCTTTTTCATTCCACTGCTACTGTCAGAAACGCGATTAAAATGTTAAGCCATGATGTTTACATTTGATCTGGCTCTAAAGAAATATGGAATGCTGCTGAATTTCTCCATTACAATCAATGACTAATTTTTGAATGATTTTGAATATTTGAATTTAATTTATTCATTGCCTTTTACAAAGAACTTTAGCAATCGCTACAATCTAAATATGTGCCATAGTAACTTATGCCATTGAATCAGAGCGCTGCCTATTATTTCATAATTCTTAATAGGATCTTTTCAATTTACTTCTTCTGAATGACATTTCTTCAAAAGGATCATTACCTCTTTATTTTTAAAGACACTTAGGAGATATGCCTCCACCTCCGGCTTCAGGGAAATTTTGGGGAACACTAGGACCATTTTGGTTTATTCAGTAACTTCCAATCCTGGTTTCACTGAAATAAAATGACAAATACACGTCAAACTTGCCCAATAGTCTGCAGTATTTTCCAAGATACAGGGTTAATTTTAATTAAAGATATTATTAAACTGATGTGGTGGTGCCATCTAACTTGCTGATACTGAAAAGACACTTCTGCAGGTTGGCGATGCTGAAGTCAGATGGGCTTCTGTTTTTTACATGAATAAAATACTTAAGACAACTGAATTCCAGAAATGAGGTGAGTGTGACCACCCTTGATATCAAAAAAGCATATGACTAAGTGTGACAAAAAGGAGCCCAAGCGAAATTGAAGTCAGTGGGAACCAAGGAGAAAACTCTGCACCAAAACTAGCAAGGAGGAAGGTCATTGTGATTGTTGCAGGCTGGTTATGGGTGTCAGAGGCTAGTCATCTCAATCCCAGGAGACTGTGGCAGGAGTTCCATAGGACAGTGCTGCAGCCCAACCATCTTTAGATGTTTTATTAATGATATTCCTTCCACCAGAAAGGTTAAGAGTGGGAATGTTTGTTGATGATGGTGTAATGTTCAGAACCATTTGCAATTCCTCAGATACTGAAATAATCCATGCCCTAATGCAGGGAGACCTGGACAACATTCAGGCTTGGGCTAATTAGTGACAAGTAACATTCACCCCATTCAAGTACCACGCAAAGACTACCTGAATGGAAGAGATTTTGACCACCGTATCCCCCCATAGTGTTCAGTGGCATTATACAATCCCCAAATATCAAGACTCTGGAGGTTACCATTGACTAGAAGCATAACCGGACAAGTCATAAGAACAAGCATGGGGCTGGATGAACACAGCAGGTCAAGCAGCATCATAGGAGCAGGAAAACTTGACGTTTCGGGCCTAGACCCTTCATCAGAAAGGACTCTGATGAAGGGTTTCTGATTTCTGATGAAGGGTTTCTGATTTCTGATGAAGGGTTTAGGCCCGAAACGTCAAGTTTTCCTGCTCCTATGATGCTGCTTGACCTGCTGTGTTCATCCAGCCCCATGCTTGTTATCTCGGATTCTCCAGCATCTGCAGTACCTTTTATCTCTGAAGTCATAAGAACACTCTGGTAATGAAAGCAAGTCAAAGGCAGGAAATTTTGTAGCAGATACTCACTGCCTGACTCCCCAAACTCTATCCAATATCTAGAAGCCACAAGTCAAGAATGTAATGGAATACACTTCAATTGTCTGGATGAGTGCCATTCAAACAACATCCAAGAGGCGTATCATTATCCAGGAGAAAATAGCCCACTCGATTGGTATTTTATCCACCACCTTAATCATTCCCTTCAGCATACCATCTACGAGATGTACTACAATAACTGACCAAGCATTATTCAATAGCACTTTCCAAACTTGAAACCTCTACCACCAATAAGGACAAGTGTAACAGAAGCTTGGGAATACAACCACCTGCAAGGTCTGAGCAAAGTCAAATATTATTCTGACTTAGAATGACATCACTGTTCCTTTATTATTGCTGAATCAAAATCCTGGAACTCCTTTCCTTACAGCAATAATGCAGCACCTAAACACACGAACCAAAAAGATTTGATGCAATTAGAGATGTGCAATACATGCTGGCCTGGCCATTGACACTCAAACCGCATAAATGAAATACATTTAGAATTTCAGTTCCCAAAAATTTAAAGAAAGGATTTTCCATAAAGTTTGAACAATTGCACAATAAAAGTTACTGAGAAGTATAAATTTAAGGGTAAGAGGACATAATGGAAAATATAATCAGATAGCTTTATATTTAGAGTTTGTAAAAGTGCAAATATATATTTATGCATAATTGAAATCTGCTCAAGAACTTTGCTAGAAGTGAAAACGGGCAATCAACCAAGATTACAAAAATTTATCACTGATATATTTCTATATAACTAGAACGTTCACAAGGGAAGTCAGTGCTGCTTTTAATAGACATTAGCTTTACACAAATATAAAATTGAAGAACAAATCATAGAATCCCTACAGTGTGGGAGCAGTCTAGAGTCCACACCGACACTCTGAAGAGCAGCCCACCCAGACCTACCCCTCCCCCATCCGATTCCTGTAACCCCACATTTCCCATGGCTAATCCAATTAGCCTGAACATCCCTGGATACTATGGGCAATTTAGCACAGCCAATCCACCTAACCTGCAAATCACTGGACGGCAGAAGGAAACCAAAACAGCCAGAGAAAATGCAGAACGGGGAGAATGTGCAAACTCCACATAGACTGTCGCCCAAAGGTGGAATCAAACCCAGTTCCCTGGCGCTGTGAGGCAGCAATGCTAACCACTGAGCCACTATGCTGCTCTGTTTTAGTTGTTCAGTGCACAAGGAAGATCAAAATTGGAAGAACTTCCAACGAACAGGACAAGAAACCAGCATCGAGTCAAACCAGGATCATATCCCAAAGCGGACAAGCTGAAATCTACAGCTTGATTTTATTTTAAATGATCATGTATTCTGTAACTACTATGATAGACTTAATAGATTCTGTAAAACTTGACAAAACATATTTGTACCTGGAATGAGTCTTGTAACTAATCAAGACTAGCGGAATTTTATGTTGGTTCTCTTAAAACTGAGACTAATTCTAAGCCAATTTCAATTATAAAGTTGACATGAACTCCAAAATCTTACACAAAAAGAAGATGACTGCTATTTTTGGAGGTCAGTCATCTTAGTCCAAGGATATCATTGTGGGAGTTCATCAGGGTAGTCTCCTAGACCCAACTGTCTAGAGCTGCTTCATCAGTGACCTTCCCTCCATCAAGAGGTCAGAAGTGAGGATGTTCGCCAATGATTGCACAATGTTCAGCACCATCTTCAGATACTGAAACATCTCTCACCCAAAAACAGTAAAAACAGATTACCTTTTGGCTTGGATAATAAGTACCAATTTACATTAAAGCAATTTAAGTCCCAGGAAATGCCAAATCCAACAAGAGAGAATCTAATCATTCCTCAAATGTACCATGGCATTTCCATTGCTGAATCCGCTAAACTAACATCCTGGGATGTCTGGGAAATATAAATATTGTGGCTGCAAGAGAAGGTCAGAGGCTAAGAATTTTATGGTCAGCAACTCACTTCTTGACTCTCCAAAGTCATTCTACCATCTACGTCAGTCTTGAGTGCAAAGGAATGCTTTCCACTTGCCTGAACGAGCGTAGCACCAACGATACTTAAGAAGCTCAATACAATCCAGATCAAAGCAGCCCTCTTACAATCCACCACCTTCCCCCAAGGATGCACATTGGCAGCAGTGTATACATCTCAATAAACTCATGAAGACTCCTTCAACAGCACCTTCCAAACCTACACAGCGATCACCTGCAATTTCTCCTTCCAGCCAGACAGCATCTTGATTTGGAAAATATTGCCGTTCTTTCATGATCACTAGGTCAAGCTCAAGTAACATCCGGCTCAACAGCACTATGGATGTACCTACAACCTGAAATGGCAGAGGTTCAAGAATGCAGCTCACCAGCACCTTCTTCAGGTCAATGAGGGATGAACAATAAATGCTGGCCTAACTGGCCCAAAATAGAGAGCACCCCTATTTCCAGGAAATTTGTAAATCAGGTTTTCAAAAGTGTATTCCCTTATCTAGGTACTTATTTTTTATTCCTTAGCATTTTAAAACATCCACAAGCACAGCAAGATAGCACGAAACCTGTACCAAATGGATAGAAAGGCAGTGGGTAATATGCAAGAAGGATATACTAATATCCTGACAGAAATAAGAAAAATATAACATGCAAGAAAATCTGAACAAGCTGTGGCTGTGTTGTCAGAACAGAAAAAATGCTGACAATGTGACCCGATCAATTTTTTTAAGATTATGAAGAACTTATTTGAGAAAGGATGTAATGGAACTGGAGGGGAGTGCAGAGGAGGTTCACTTGTTTGATTCTGGAATCAACAGGTATGGCTTGTGAGGAGAGATTGAGTAGACTGGGACTATACCCATTGGAATTTAGAAGAATGAGAGGGAGATCTTGTAGAAATCTAAAAAATTGTAAAGGGAATTTATAAGATAGAAGGAGCGAGGTTGTTTCCACTCACGGGTGAAACTAGAACTAGCGGGTATAGCCTCAAAATAAGGGGGTGCAGATTTAGGACTGAGTTGAGGAGGCACTTCACCCAAAGGGTTGTGAATCTGTGGAATTTCCTGTCCAGTGAAGCAGTTGATGCTACCTCCTTGAATGTTTTTAAGGCAAAGATGGTAGATCTTTGAACAGTAAAAGGAATTAAGGGCAATGGTGAGCAGGTGGATAAGTGGAGCTGAGTGTACAAAAAGATCAGCCACGACCTTGTTGAATGGCAGAGCTGGCTCAATGGGCCTGACGGCCTACTCCTGCTCCTATTTCTTATGGTTTGATGTACTAACTGCAAAAGATATTTATGCTCAAGGGAGAGTTTAGAATTAGGAACCATAAATATATGATGGTAGGTAATGCACAAGAAGAACCAAATTTGCCCTCATATGCGAAAGAAAGAGCTGTGGTTTTCTAATGACTCCAGTGTACAAGAAACATTGAGATTTAGGCAATGGAACGGAAAAGAGAGAAGGTAAGCATTTGTCATAGTTTAACAAAGTTACTTAAATGCACATTTTCTGTTCCAACTTTACAACACACAATCCTAACACCGAATTGAAATATTGTGAGTAGTTTTGGGCCCCATGTCTCAGGAAAGATGTACTGGCAATGGAGGGCATCCAGAGGAGGTTTACAAAAATGATCCCGGGGATGAAGGGCTTGTCATAGGAGGAACAGTTGAGGGCTCTAGGTCTGCACTCAATAGCATTTAGAAGGATGAGGGGTGATCTGCCTGTAAATTTACAGAGTACTGACAGGCCTGGATAGAGTGGATGTGGACAAGATATTTCCACTAGTCGGGGAATCTGAGACCTGAGGGAATTGACCCTTTAGAACTGAGATGAGGAGGAATATCTTCAGCCAGAGGGTGGTTAATGTGTGGAACTCATTGAGTGCATTTCAGACAGAGATAGATAGGTCCTTGATTAATTAGGGGATTAAGGGTTACGAGGTGTAGGCAGGAGAATGGGGGTGAGAAGCACATCAGTCATGATCAAATGATGGAGCAGACTTGATGGGCTGAAGGGCCTAATTCTGTTGCTATATCTTATGGTCTAATATTATTGGATTTTTGTTTCTTTTGTTTTTCATCTTCCCTAAAAAGCATTTGCAAGAGAACACTGAGCAATTGGCCTCCTTTCCCCTCTTTACGGAACTGTAATTAAGTGAGATAAAATAGATATGAGGAAGATGTCGCATGTTTTTCACAATATATAGTTTATACTTTCTTCTTCCAAGGTACATTACCACTTCTTTTAAAACAGGCAAAAAGATCATCCAGGGTTCCCATTCTTGACCAGAGTGCTCCTTCAAAGCAGAATCTGAGATAACAAGGTGTAGAGCTGGATGAACACAGCAGGCCAAGCAGCATCAGAGGAGCAGGAAGGCTGACGTTT
>JAHRHZ010000014.1:69144201-69173324 GCA_024137785.1 Ginglymostoma cirratum
AGACCCTTCATCATTTCTGATGAAGGGTCTAGGCCCGAAACGTCAAGCTTTCCTGCTCCTATGATGCTGCTTGGCCTGCTGTGTTCATCCAGCTCCACACCTTGTTATCTTGGATTCTCCAGCATCTGCAGTACCTATTATCTCTGCCTTACATTCTTCTCCACTCCAGAGACTACAGGCCCAGTTTGCTCAATCTCACATCCCAAGGACTAACCTTCGCTGCACTACTTCCTAAGCATCTAGATCCATGCTTAAATATGGAAATTAAAACTGCACTCTATCCCTGATGTGGCCTAATCAAAATCCCGTACAACTGTAACAAGGCTTCTTTATTTGTGGAGTCCAATCCCCTTGCAATAGAGGCCATAATGCCATTTCCCTTCATAGTTGCTTGCTGTACCTCCATGCCAGCTTTAGAACATAGAATAGTACAGCACAGTACAGGCCCTTCAGCCCACGATGTTGTGCCGAACTTTTGCCCGAAACCTAAGGTCTATCTAACCTCCGCCGCTACCTTATACTATCATCCATATGCCTATCTAATAGCTGCTTAAATGCCCCTAATGAGGCCGACTCCACTACCCTCTCCGGCAATACATTCCAAGCCCCTACCACTCTCTGAGTAAAGAACCTACCTCTGACGTCTCCCCTATATCTACCTCCACTTACTTTAAAACTATGCCCCCTCGTAATAGCTACCTCCACCCTAGGAAAAAGTCCAATGTACCCAAGTCTTTCTACACATTTACAAGTTTGACACTTTTCTATTCTAACAACAGCTTGACACTTGTCTGCAGTAGATGCCACATGCCACTTTGTTGCCCACTCGGCAAGCGCTGTGTCCTCACTGTTTACATTTCTACTTAGCTTGGTATCATCAGCAAACTTGGACACATTACTTGCTGTCTTTTCATTATAGTAATTATATAAATTGTAAGTAGCTGATGACCCAGCACTGATTCTTGCAGCATGCCAGTATTCAAATCTGCCAACTTAATGCCCTGTTTATGCTTAACGCTTTGCTTCCTGCCCCTTAACCAATTCTCTATCTGTGTTAATATTACCCCAACTCCATGAGCTCTTATCTTGCCTAATACTGTTTAATGACATATCTTAAAAAAAGCTTTTTGGAAATCCAGGTATACCACATGTATTGGTTCCCTTTTATCTACCCCTCTAATTACATCCTCAAAAAACTCTACATTTGCCAAATAGGATTTACCTTTGGGAAAACCATGTTGAGGTGATCTCATATGATACTTTCTAAGTGCATTCATAAGACTTCCTTAATAGATTCCAAAACTTTCTCATTGCCTGATGCAAGGCTAAATGACTTGTAATTCTGTTTTTCCTCTTCCTCTCAATAATTAGTCTAACATTTACTAACTTATGCATTTTTTAGGAAATCATACCCAGTGCATCCACCTTTGCAGCTCTCTCTTAGCACCCTAGAATGTATGGTATCAGTTTCTGGGATTTATCAGATTTTACTGAATTCTCTGTGGTCATTTTTGTTTTCTGATTTCTAATTTCCTTCATTTTCTCACTCCCTTTGTAAGCCCCTACGTGTTTTTGGTGTACAACTTGTATCTTCTATTGTGAATCTGTCAGCTCATTACCCATGTATTTTGTCCTGTCTGTTTCTAAGGAACCACGTTTGCTTTAGCTACTTTCTTTTTTATGTACTTGTAAAAGCTCTTACTATTTATTTTTACATTCCCAAACTGTTAACTGTCATTGAATTTTATCCCTCTTTGTCAGCATCCGAAAGAACAAACCAATTAAAATACAGATTTCCGGTAAGCTTGAATGTAGACCTGCATACTGCGCTTTATTCTGTGCTTATCCATGTTGGCTCACCACCTCCGACATGTGTATATATAAACATATATATTTAAGAATATTTGGAATAGAACAATTATAGTTTAAACATCTTGTAAACTTCTAAAAGTTTTTATTATATTGTTATGGCACGGAGACTAACAGCCAAACCAAATCTATTTGCAACATCGTAAAATTAAACCTCAGACGCAAATGGATCACTCCAGTGGTTCCCTCCCAGACTTTTGAATACCAATCCCTGACTTTGTGAATAATTATTTTACAGACACCAGCTTTGTATCTTAAATAAAAGACTTTGCAGTTTATTAAATACAAGATAACATTAGCAGACAGAAAAATAAATAGTATGGAGAGGCGATGGCTGAGTGTTATTAACGGGAGACTATTAAACCAGAAACTCTGGTAATGTTTTGGGGATCTGGGTTCAAATCTCACAATGCCAGATGGTGGAATTTATAATTCAATAAAAATAACTGGAGTTAAGAATCTGCTAACGATTGTGAAACTATTCTTGTTTGTTGAAAAACCCCATTTTATTTGATAATATCCTTCAGGGAAGGAAGTCTGCTGACCTCACTTGGCCTGGCCTACGTGTGGCTCCAGACACACTACAATGTGCTTGACTCTGAACTGCACGCCTAAATAGCCTAGCAAGCCACTCGGTTGTATCAATTGCCACAAAGACTCAACATAGGAATGAAACCGGACAGACCACCTCGCAGCGACCACTGGAAAGACAATGTCAGAAACAGTCATGTCAACCCTGCAGAGACCTCCTTACTAATATCTGGGGGACTAGTTCCCGAATTGGTAGAGCTGTCTCATAGACTAGTCAGTCAACAGCCTGACATAATTGTACAGAATTGTTCCTTGCACACAATGCAAACCACCATCACCATCCCTGGAAGTGTCCTGTCGTACCTGCAGAAGAGACCCAGCAGATTTGGCAGCACGGAGGTATACAGTTGGGAGGGAGTTTCCATGGGAGTCCTCAACATTGATTTTGAGCCTCATGCATCAGGTTAAACATAGGCAAAATCATCATGTACTGTCCTTTGGCTGATGAAATCATTACTTCTCTGTTGAACAGTACTGAGGGTGGCAAGAATGCAAATTGCACTATGAATGGGGCATTTCAATATCCAGCAACAAGAGTGGCTTGGCAGCAGCACCACTGACTGAGATGGTTGGGTCTTAAAGGACATAGCTGCTAGGCTTGGTCTGTGGCAGGTAGTGAGGAAACCAACAGGAGGGAAAAACTTATTTCTCCTCATCCTCACCAATCCGCTTGCTGCAGATGCCTCTGTCCATGATAGTATCGATAAGATTGACCACCACACAGTCCTTGTGGAGATGAAGTCGCAGTTTCGCTTTGATAATACCAACCGTCATGTTGTGTGGCACTAACATAATACAAAACGGGACAGACTTTAAATAGATTTAGCAACTCAAAGCTGGGTTTCCATGAAGTGTAGTGGGCCATCAACAGCAGCAGAATCATACTCCAACACAATTTGCAACCTCGTGGCCTGACAGATCCCCTACTCAACCATTACCATCAAGTCAGGTGATCAATGCTGGTTCAGTGGAGAGTGCATGAGGACATAGCAGGAGCAACAGCGGGCATACCTAAAAATGAGACAGCAAGATCTGCTGGAGTCAGAGACAACACAATGTGGAACTGGACGAACACAGCAGGCCAGGTAGCATCAGAGGAACAGGAAAGTTGACATTACCTGAAACATCAACTTTCCTGCTCCTCTGATGCTGCCTGGCCTGCTGTGTTCCTCCAGCTCCACACAGTTGTCTCTACCTAAAAATGTTGTGCCAACCTCTTGAAGCTACATAGAACAGTACAGGCCCTTCGGCCCATGATGTTGTGCTGAAGTTTTACCATAAACCTAAGGTCTATCTAACCTCCACCGCTACTTTATACGATCATCCGCGTGCCTATCTAATAGCCGCTTAAATACCTCTAATGAGGGTGACTCCACTACCCTCTCTGGCAATGCATTCCATGCCCCTACCACTCTCTGGGTAAAGAACCGACCTCTGACGTCTCCCCGATATCTATCTCCTTTCACTTTAAAACTATGTTCCCCCGTAAAAGCTACCTCCACCCTAGGAAAAAGTCTCTGGCTGTCTACTCTATACCTCTGATCATTTTGTACACCTCTATCAAGTCACCTCTCATCCTTTGTTGTTCTAAAGAGAGAAGCCGTAGGTGTCTCAACCTTTCCTCGTAAGACCCTCCCTCCTATTCCAGGCAATATCCTGGTAAATCTCCTCTGCACTTTTTCTAACGCTTCCACATCTTTCCTGTAATGAGGTGACCAGAACTGGACACAATACTCCAGATGTGGCTGAACCAGGCTTTTGTATAGCTGGAGCATAACTTCACGGCTCTTGAGTTCAATCTCTCTATTCATGAAAGCTAACACACCATACGCCTTCTCAACAACTCTATCCACCTGGGTGGCAGTTCTCAGGGAACTGTGAACATGAACCCCAAGATCCCCCTGCTCCTCCACACTGCCAAGAATCTTTCTGTTAACCTTGTATTCTGCTTTCAAGTTTGTCCTTCCAAAATGAATCACCTCACACTTTTCAGGGTTAAACTCCATCTGCCACTTCTCAGCCCAGCCCTGCATTCTATCAATGTCCCTTTGTAACCTAGAACAGCCCACTGCACTGTCCACAACGTGACCCATGTTCATATCGTCCGCGAACTTGCTAATCCACCCTTCCACTCCTTCATCCAAATCATTTACAAAAATCACAAATAGAAAAGGACCCAGAGCAGATCCTTGTGGTACACCACTCATAACTGATCACCATGTTGAATATGCCTATCTAGTAGCCACTTAAATGCCCCTAATGAGGCCAACTCCACTACCCTGTACCAAACAGGATTACTTGCTAAACAGTATTAGTAGCAAGTGATAGAGCTAAGTGATCCTATAACCAACTATTTAGATCTAACCTCCACAGTCCTGCTTCCTCCATGGTTGTGGTTATTGGAGGTCAGTCTTCTCAGCTCCAGTACATCTCCGCAGGAGTTCCTCAGGGTAGTGCCCTAGGACCAACCATTTTTAGCTGTTTCATCAATGACCTTCCCACATCATAAGGTCCGAAATGGGGATGTTCATGAAGGATTGCGCAATGTCCAACACCATTCACAAATGTTCAGGTAATGAAACAGTCTGTTTCCATGCTTGGACTGACAAGTGATGTGTAGCAGAAACTCAGCTGGACTAAGAAAGCAAGTCAGACCTATGAATACTGCAGCGGGTGACTCACCTCTTGACTTCCCCAAAGCCTGATAACCATTTATAAGGCAGAAATAAGGAGTCTGATGGAATTCTCCCTGTTTTCCTGGATGAGTGCAGTTGCAATAATGCTCAAAGCATGATGCCATCCAGGACACAGCAGCCCACTTCACAGGCACCACATTCAGAAGCATCCACTCCTGCCATCACTGAAGGTCAGTAGAAGCAGTATGTAATATCTGCGAGATTCACTGCAGAAATTTACCACAGATCCTTAAGACAGCATCTTCCAAGCCTACAACCACTTCCATTTCAGAGGCAGCTCACCACCACTTAATGGAAACTAGAGAAGGACAATAAGTGTTGGCCCAGCCAGTGATACCTACATTCCAGGAGTGATTTAAAAAAAACAACACGGTAAGCTAGTTAATATCTGCTTTAAAACTGGAACATTTGTTAGCAGTCCCCATTCACATAAAAGACAGACAGACAGACAATGATAAACAGTTAAGGGATAAATAAAAGAAAATAACAACTGATCAGATTACTTAAATGTCCCTCATGATTTGTTGTTTCATAGGCATCAATGTGGACTCTTTGGCTACTTTTCTGAAATGTTGATTAAGGCCATTTCAGTTCACCCAGACAAAGGTAGCAATATTTCTAAGTCATTCATAGCAAGAACTGCAGCTGCTGCAGTCAAGTGACAATGTGGAGCTGGAGGAACACAGCAGGTCAGGCAGTGTCAGCGGAGTAGGAAAGTTGACGTTTCAGGTGGGGACTCTTCTTCAGAACTGGAGAACAATTCTGCAGAAGGGTCCTGACTGGAAACGTCGACATTCCTACTCTATGCTGCTTGATCTGCTGTGTTCCTCCAGCTCCACACTGTGACTAACAATTTTAAGTCAACATTTTGCTCTTTGGGCTTTCAGAAGCTGGTATGTCACCTGGAAACTCAATTATCATTTTGTCCCCACTTCTCTCACCCTCATTTTCTTCTGTATCAGTTATATATTTTACAAAGAATAAGGAACTCAGTACTGATCACTATGGTATGCCACTCAACACTGACCTCCAGTCACATAAATGACCTTCTACCACCACTGTCTGTCTGCTATCACGAAGCCAGTTTTGGATTCAATTTGACACGTTACCCTGGATTCAATGTACCTTTACCTTCATTATCAGTATTCCATGTGGGACCTTGTCAGACATTTTGTTGAAACCCATATAAAGTACATCAACTCAGTTCCCTCATCTATATACCTTGCAACATCCTTGAAAATTTCAATAAGATTTGTTTGGCATGACCTTCCTCTGACAAAGTGATGCTGACTATCCCTCTCGAAGTTGAGATTAATTCACTTCAGATTCTTCTCAATAGTTTCCCCACCACTTATGTGAGACTCATTGGTCTGTAATTCACTGGCTTGTCTCTACCAACTTTCATAAAACATGGAACCACATCAGCTGTCCTCCAGTTGTCTGGCATCTCACTGTTACCAGATGGAAATTAAAAATTTGGGTCAAAGCCCGTTATTTCTTCCCTTGTCTGCCACAGCATCCTGGATACACCTCATCGGGACCTAGATTTGTCCAAGCCTGCTAAAACCTCCAATACCTTTATATAAATGATTTGGATGTGAATATGGGTGTATAGTTAGTAAGTCTGCAGATGACACCAGAATTGGTGGTGAAGTGGAAAGCAAAGAAGGTTACCTCAGAGTACGATGGGACCTTGATCAGATGAGCCAAGGAGTGGCAGGTGGAGTTTAATCTAGATAAAAGTGAAATGCTACATTTTGGTAGGGCAAATCAGGGTCAGACTTATACACTTAATGGTAAGGTCCTGGGGAAGTTGCCAAACAAAGAGACCATGGAGTGCACGTTCACAGTTCCTTGAAAGTGGAATCACAGGGTAGTGAAGACGATGTTTGATACGCTTGTGTTTATTGGTCAATGCATTGGGTATAGGAGTTGGGATGTCATGTTGTGTGGTTGTACAGAACATTGATTAGACCACTTTTGGAATCCTGAGTTCAGTTTAAGTCTATGTGCTAAAGGAAGAATGTTGTGAAACTTGAAAGGGTAAATTAAAGATTTACAACAATTTGCTAGGGTTGGAGGGTTTGAGATACAGGGAGAAGCTGAATAGGCTGGGGCTATTGTCCTTGGAGGGTTGGAGGTGACCTTATAGAAGTTTATAAAATCATGAGGGGCATGGATAGGGTGAATAGTCAAAGTCTTTTCCCCAGGGTAGGGGAGTGCAAAACCAGAGGGTGTAAGATGAGAGGAGAAAGATTTTAAGTAGACAACTTTTTTCATGCATATGGTGATGCATATATGGAATGAGCTGCCAGAGGAAGTAGTGGAGGCTGGTACAATTACAATATTTAAAAGGCATCTGGATGAGTATATGAATAGGAAGGGTTTAGAGGGATATGGGCCAAATGCTGGCAAATGGAACTAGATTAATTTAAGATACTTGGTCGGCGCAGATGAGTTGGACCAAAGGAACTGTTTCCATTCTGTATCACTCTTTCCATTCTGTATCACTCTATGACCTTCATTTCCTGTGTCAAACTACTCAAGGACCTCACAGTCCAGTCACTCTTCCCTAATTCTGTACCTACATCCTTCTTTTTCAAAGTGAAGACAGATGTGAAGTACTCATTTAACACAGTATCATTGCCTTCTGGCTCCAAGCTCAGATTGTCTCCTTGGTCTGTAATGGGACTAGTTCTTTCCCTGGTTATTCTCTTCCCCTAAATGTAATACCTTGGAATTCTCCCTACTCTTACCCACTAGTGTTTCTTTCATGGCCCCTCTTCGCTCTCCTACTTGGTTTCTTAAGTTCCCCACACCCCTGCACTTCCAATACTCCAGTATGGCATCCATTGATTTGCTGCCTTTTTAAAAACCTTTTCCAGTCCTGAATACTCCCAGACTTCTAGGGTTTTCTGTTTTGTTGCTGCTACATTTCACCTAAAGTGAACATGTTGGGCCTGTGCTCTTGCCGATTCCATTTTGAATGCACCCCACTGTTCTTCTTAGATTTACTCAGAAGCAGCCGTTCCCAGTCTCCTTTGACCAGATCCTGCTTTATTTGAATAAAATCTGTATCCCCCCAATCACAAACCCTTCTTTATAGATCATCTTTTCATATTCCTTAATAAACCTAAAAACGTACAGTGTTGTGGTCACGATCATTAAAATGCTGTCTCACTGCTATCTTGAATATCTGTCAGACTTTGCTTCCCAGAATTGAATTCAGTACTGTATTGTCCCTAATTGGACCTTCTACTTGTTGAAATATAAATCTCTGCTGAATATAGTTGAAGAAATCCATCCAAATCCATCCCCCCCCCCCGCCCCCAACAACCCTTTACACTATGATTATCTCAACCAATGCTGGGAAAGTTGAAATACCCTAATGTAATTACCCTGTTGTTATTACATACCTCAGTGAATTGGCTATATGCAGTTGTTTGTTTGCTCGCCGAGCTGGTTGTTCCATGGTGTGCAGATGCTTTGTTATCATTCTAGACAACATCATCAGTGCGCCCTCTAATCGAAGTGTTGGTGTTCTGTTTCGTTCCTCTGGTGTGGTGAGTCTTGTCACTTTTAGTTCTGTTTTTCTTAGCAGCGGTCTGTGTATGGAGTCTTTTTCTATGTGTTTGTTAATGAAGTCCCGTGTTGAGAACCAGGCCTCCAGAAATTCCCTCACATGTCTGTTGTTCTCTTGTCCCAGTATACTCACAAACACCAACTGGCAGTAAAGAGACACAACCAATATCCACTTGTCTCGATACACACAGACAATGAAGGCCATCAGTTCGACTGGGACAAAGTGACTATACTGAGACAAGTGAACAACAGACATGCAAGGGAATTTCTAGAGGCCTGGTTCTCAACGTGGGACTCCATTAAGAAACATAGAAATAGACCCCATATACAGACCACTGCTAAGAAAACCGAACTGGAAGTGACAAGACCCACGACACAAAGGACCATATAAATTTGGAATGGAGCAAAACACAAACACTCTGATTAGAGGTCGCACTGATTTTGAGGCATAGAATGGTAGCAAAACATCTGCACACCATGGAACAACTGGCTTGGGGAGCAAACAAATAACTGCATTCACAACCTGAGCTACAAATTTTCGCTAAGACCTTAAAAATTGTTCATATATTTGCTCTTCTGTTGCCCACTAACTGTTTGAGGGCCTATAATACACTCCCGGCCATGTGACTGCCCCCTTTTTATTCATAAACTAGATTCACAAAGATTGATTTGAAAATCCTTCCAGGACATCATCTCTCCTTAGTGCAGTGACTGACTACTTATGAAGAACAATACAGCACAGGAACTGGCCCTTCAGCCCTCCAAGCCTGCGCCAACACATTTTGCTCTTCCATATTAAAATTGTCATCACTTGCAGGATCTGTAATCCTTTATTCTTTTCCTATTAATGTACTTATCCAGCTGCTTCTTGAATGCTGCTATTGTGTCTGCTTCCACCACGACCTCCCATATTTTTATATAAGTATAAAAAGCCTTGGGATTCTCCTTAATCCTGTTTGCTATCAACTTTTTGCGATCTGTTTTAGCCCTTCTGATTCCTTGCTGAGTTCTTTCCTACTTTTGTTGTATACTTGAAGGGCTTTGTCATTTTCCATCCTCCTCAACCTTGTGCATGCTTCCTTTTTCTTTTTGACCAAAGTCATAATGTCCCTGGTCATCCAAGGTTCACGCAAATTGCCAAAACCAATCCTTCATTCTTGTAGGAATGTGCTGTGCCTGAACTCTTATCAACTGCTGTTTGAAAATACTCCCACATGTCCGATATGGATTTACCCTCAAACAGCCGCCTCCAGTCGACACTTTGCAAGTCCTGCCTAATATTGTTGTCGTTCACCTTCCCCCAATTTAACACTCCTTCACCCATGAACTGCTGTTATCTCCATCCATGTGTAATTTAAAACTCACAGTATTATGGTCACTACTCATGAAATGCTCACCCATCTCCACTTCACCCCCAAAACTAAATCCAGTGTAACCACTTTCCTGGTTGGGCTAATTACATATTGTGTCAAGAAACCCATCTGAATGGTCGTTACAAATTCTGCTTCATCTAAGCCCCTAGCAAAAAATGAGGGGAAGTTAAAATCACCCACCACAACAACACAGCTGTCCTTACATCTGTCCAAAATCTGTGTACATATTGTTTCCTCTATCACCTTCAATTAAATAATAATAAGAACATAAGAACTAGGAGCAGGAATAGGCCATCTGGCTCCCTCAAGCCTGCCCCGCCATTTATTAAGATCATGGCTGATCTTTTTGAGACTCAGCTCCACTTACCCGCCCACTCACCATAACCCTTAATTCCTTTACTGTTCAAATATTTATCTAGCCTTGCCTTAAAAACATTCAGCGAGGTGGCTTCAATGGCTTCACTGGGCAGGGAATTCCAGATTCACAAACCTTTGGGTGAAGAAGTTCCTCCTGACCTCAGTCCTACATCTGCTTCCCTTTATTTTGAGGTGATGCCCTCTATTCCTAGTTTCACCTGCTAGCGGAAACAACCTCCCTGCCTCCACTTTATCTATTCCCTTCATAATCTTATATGTTTCTATAAGATCTCCCCTCATTCTTCTGAATTCCAGTGAGCATAATCCCAGCCTACTTAGTCTTTCCTCATAATCCAACCCTCTCAACTCTGGAATCAACTGAGTGAATCTCCTCTGCACCCCCTCCAATGCTAGTATATCTCTTCTCAAGTAAGGAGACCAAAACTGCACACAATACTCCAGGTGTGGCCTCACCAGGACCCTATACAGCTGCAGCATAGCCTCCCTGTTTTTAAACTCCATCGAGCAATGGCAGACAAAATTCCATTTGCCTTTTTAATCACCTGCTGCACCTGCAGTCCCACCTTCAGCGATTCATGCGCAAGGACACCAAATCCCTCTGCACAGCAGTGTGCTGCAGTTTTTTACCATTTAACACATAGTCCATTTTGCTATTATTCCTACCAAAATGGATGACCTCACACTTATCAACATTGTACTCTATCTGCCAGACCTTTGCCCACTCACTTAGACTATCTATATCCCTCTGCAGACTTTCAGTGTCTTCTGCACACTTTGCTCTACCACTCACCTTAGTGTCATCTGCAAATTTTGACACACCACACTTAGTCCCCAACTCCAAATCATCTATGTAAATTGTAAACAATTGCGGTCCCAACACTGATCCCTGAGGCACACCACTAGCCACTGACTGCCATCCAGAAAAACACCCATTTACCCCTACTCTTTGCTTTCTACTGGTCAACCAATCCTCTAACCATGCGAATACATTACCTGTAATGCCGTGCAACTTTATCTTATGTGGCACCTTGTCAAATGCCTTCTGGAAATCCAGATACACCACATCCACAGGTTCCCCATTGTCCACCATGCAAGTAATGTCCTCAAAGAATTCCATCAAATTAGTTAAACATGACCTACCCTTCATGAACCCATGCTGGGTGTTCCTAATGGGACAATGCAACGCTATCTCCACTTCTACACACTCACCTGTCCTGCCTGAAGATCTTATCCCCCTGAATGTTGAGTTGTTAGCTCTGCCCTCTCTTAAACATGTCTCTGTGATGGCAACAACATCCCAACTCATTAACTCATTTTCAGCAACAGAGAATCAAACCACTACAATTCAACATTCAGTGGTATCATCATAATTGGTTCTTCCAGTGTCAACATCCTGGGCCTTGCCATTGACCATGTAATGGACTTGCCATATGAATCCTGTGGCTACATTCTGGTCGCCCAGTTATCAGAAGGATATTATTAAGCTGGACAGGGTTCAGAAGAGATTTACCGGGATGTTGCCAGGTATGGAAGGTTTGAGTTATACAGAAAAGCTGGATAGGCTTGGACTTTTTTCACTGGAGCTTAGGAAGTTGAGAGCTTATAGAAGTTTATAAAATATTGAGGGGTATCGATAGAATTAACGGTAGTTGTCTTTTCCCTAGGATGGCGGATTTCAAGACTAGGGGGCACATTTTTAAGGTGAGGAGAGAAAGATTTAAGAAAGTCATGAGGGGCAAATTGTTTACACGGAGGGTGGTTCACATGTGGAGTGCATTTGCTGAGTAAGTGGTAGATGTGGGTACAATTATAACATTTAAAAGACATTTGGATAAGTAAATGAATAGGAAAGGTTTGCAGGGATATGGGCCAGGAACAGACAGGTTGGACTAGTTTAGTTTGGGATTATGTTTGGCATGGACTGGTTGGGCCAAAGGGTCTGTTTCCATGCTGTATGAATCTGTGACTCTGACAGCAGATCAGAAGCTTGGAGCCCTGCAAGAGTAACTGACCTCCTGACTCCCCAAAGCATGTGCACCATCTATAAGGTGCAAGCGTGAACTGTGAATGACTACTCACCACTTCCTGAATGAAAGTACACATAGGAAGTTTGACACCATCCTGAATAAAGCCCGTTTGATTAGCACCACATCCACAAACATTCACTTCCTCCGTCACTTGATGCTCAGTCACAGTGGTGTGTTCCATTGACAAATTGCATTGCAGATATTCAGGATGACTCCTTCTATACATCTTCCAAACCCATGACCACCTCAACCTAGAAAGACAAGGGCAACAAATACATGGGAACACCAACTGCAAGTTCTCCTGCAAGTCACTCACAATCTGACTTGAAATTGTATTGTCGTTTCTTCAGTGCCACTGGATCAAAATCCTGGAACTCCCTCCTTAACAGCATTGTGGATCTATCTATACCAAAAAAGAAAGCAGCTCATCACCGCCACAATGTCAAGGACAACTAGGGAAGTGCAATAATTTCTGGTCCAGCCAATGACTCGCATATTCCACAAATGAATAAAAAGATCTGAAATTTCAGCTTTCTTAGTTGAGGGATAAGTATGATTTTCCTAACATACAGTTTCTTGGAAACTAGGGATGGCTTCATTTGTTTGTTTTTACCCTGTGATGATTCAAATAATTGAGGAAAAAAAAATCTTGCTTTAGCACAATGACTCAGGAGTTCAAAGTCAGGCTTGTTCAGGAGATTAGGCTTTTAAATTTTGCCTCAACAATTTTTCATAATTATGTCTTGTAAAATAGGTAAAAATTTTCAGTCTTTGGTGCAACTTTAATGTTTGTTCATAAATTTAAATTAGTCATTTAATCAGGAAAGTGAGATACTTGTGTTTATGATTCTATTCTTTCTGCTACTGGATACTGTACAATCTGCACACCAAATTTGCCTGTTGTCTTCAGATCAAAATTTTTTGGTTCCAGTCTAATAATTCTGTAGCTTTTGGTTTAACCTCTTTAATTTGCTGATGGATATTCTGCAAATGTTGCTACTTAATTCAATGAAGTTGATAAATCCCAACTCATTTAAGTAGAATACTAGCATCTGGTTTGCATCTTTCTGTAGACTTGGTGAAATCTGAGAATTTCTGTGCAGTTCACTTTTGTTTTTTCAATTTTAGAAATTGTTTGACGTTATGCAGTTTTTAAAATACTGAACCTAACACAATGAAATTTTCTTCATATGGCACTTTAAATCTATTAAGACTATTATTTTTGTTATTTTTCTATTATTTTCAGGTTGATGAATGAAATTGTTCACACACCACCTACAATTGGAAGCAACGTAGAGGAAATTGTGGTCAAAAGTACACATTTCTTAATGTGGAACATCGGTGGGCAGGAATCACTGCGTTCATCATTGGAATTACCTAATACACCAAAACTGAGGTATGTATAATTACCTTGAAAATAATGTAGTTGATTTGTAAAACTTGATTTTAGACATTTCTAGTCTTTGGGAACTTTATTAATCTTTTAAATTTTGTGCTACATTGGAATGGAATCCCAGGGTGAGAAACTCATCAATCACTACCTATGCATTCTCCTTCAATAGATGCTGTGTTAGCAGGTTTCTGAATTGTACCCATGTGACATCTCCCTTTGTGACAGAAACAAAAAAGCCAATGACTCCTGACACAGACAACTGCACATACCAACGCACACAATTCCAGAGCAGTTACGTTATCACATCAATGTCTCCTGACACAAACACAAAACCAACAAAAAATATTAGGTTATTCAAAGCATTTAGAAAGGGATTATGGTTATCTGAATCCTTTAAAGTGACACAGTATACAAGTATAATGCAATAGATGTTATAATTACACGTTTTTAGAAGTTTCAAAAACGAAATAGATTCATGACTAAAGACGAAGTGTGAGTAGAGTGTAAGTAGTAGACTGGATATAAATTTAACTACAAAACAAAAAAGCTAGTTAAAGGAGTTACTCACATTGGCAGAAGGTGGAAAGTGTTGTCCCAAACTGCTGGTCACCATTTCCCAGGGAGAACAATTAACATAATTGGAAGTAAATTAAAATATTTGTGGGTGACGCCAAATTAGACAGCACTGTTTGAATTGAGGACAGCTGTAACATAATCAAAAAGATGTTCATAAACTTTATGTGGGCATATAGATGGAAAATAAACTTCAATAAAATGTGATTTAATGCATTTTGATAGGAATATTAAATAGACCATGTAATCTTTTGAAAAATAAGAATCAAAATAGATGAGAGAAGCAGAGGGATTTGGAAATGCACATTCTCAGAAAATGGTAATTCTAGGTCGTATGGTCATTTAAAAACAAAGCATTGGAGGTCATTAGGTAGAATTGACAATCCCAGAAACATATTGAACCACCATAGAATCCTTAGGGAAGGCAATGGTCTAGTGGTAATATCACTGGACTGTTAATCCAGAGACCCAGATAATGTTCTGGGAACGTGGGTTCGAAGCCCACCACGGCAGATGGTGGAATTTGAATTCAATAAATATCTGGAATTAACAACCTAATGATGACCGTGAATCCATTGTCGATTGTCGGGGAAAAACCCATCTGGTTTAGTAATGTCCTTTAGGGGAGGAAACTGCCATTCTTACCTGGTCTGGCCTACATGTGACTCCAGCCGCACAGCAATTAGGGATGGGCAATAAATGCTGCCTATCCAGTGACACCCTCATCCCGTGAATGCATGAAGGAAAAAAAAAGCCCTTTCTTAAGAAATAAAAGGTACTGCAGATGCTGGAGAATCCGACATAACAAGGCGTGGGGCTGGATGATCACAGCAGGCCAAGCAGCAGCATAGGAGCAGGAAAACATGACATTTCGGGCCTAGACCCTTCATCAGAAATGGGGGAGGGGAAGAGGGTTCTGAAATAAATAGGGAGAGAGGGGGAGGCGGATAGAGGATGGATAGAGGAGAGGATAGGTGGAGAGGAGGCAGACAAGTCAAGGAGGCGGGGATGGAGCCAGTAAAGGTGAGTGTAGGTGGTGGGGGAGGGAGGAGATAGGTCAGTCCAGGGAGGACGGACAGGTCAAGGGTGCGGGATGATGTTAGTAGATAGGAGATGGGGGTGTGGCTTGAGGTGGGAGGAAGGGATAGGTGAGAGGAAAAACAGGTTAGGGAGGTGGAGATGAGCTGGGCTGGTTTTGGGATGCGGTTGTGGGAGGGGAGATTTTGAAGCTTGTGAAATCCACATTGATACCATTGGGCTGCAGGGTTCCCAGGCTGAATATGATTTGCTGTTCCTGCAGCCTTCGGGTGGCATCACTGTGGCATTGCAGGAGGCCCAGGATGGACATGTCGTCTGAGGAATGGGAGGGGGAGTTGAAATGGTTCGCGACTGGGAGGTGCAGTTGTTTGTTGTGAACTGAGCGCAAGTGTTCTGCAAAGCAGTCCCCAAGCCTCCGCTTGGTTTCCCCGATATAGAGGAGGCCACAACGGGTACAGTGGATGCAGTATACCACATTGGCAGATGTGCAGGTGAACATCTGCCTGATGTGGAAAGTCTTCTTGGGGCCTGGGATTGGGGTGAGGGAGGAGGTGTGAGGGCAGGTGTAGCACTTCCTGCGGTTGCAGGGAAAAGTGCCGGGTGTGGTGGGGCTGGAGGGGAGTGTGGAGCGGACAAGGGAGTCGCGGAGGGAGTGGTGCCTCCGGAAGGCAGATAAGGGTGGGGAGAGAAAAATGTCTTTGGTGGTGGGGTCTGATTGCAGATGGCGGAAGTGTCGGAGGATGATGCGTTGGATCCGGAGGTTGGTGGGGTGGTACGTGAGGACGAGGGGGATTCTTTTTTGGTTATTATTGCGGGGACAGGGCGTGAGGGATGTGTTACGGGAAATGAGGGAGACACGGTCGAGGGCGTCCTCGACCACTGTAGGGGGGAAGTTGCGGTCCTTGAAGAATGAGGACAGCTGAGATGTACGGGAGTGGAATGTCTCATCCTGAGAGCAGATGCGGCGGAGGCGAAGGAATTGGGAATAGGAGATGGCATTTTTGCAGGAAGGTGGGTGGGAGGAGGTGTATTCCAGGTAGATGTGGGCAGGAAGGTGGGTGGGAGGAGGTGTATTGAAGCTTCAAAATCTCCCCTCCCCAACCTCATCCCAAAACCAGCCCAGCTCATCGCCACCTCCCTAACCTGTTTTTCCTCTCACCTATCCTCTCCTCCCACCTCAAACCCCACCCCCATCTCCTATCTACTAAAATCATCCCGCCCCCTTGACCTGTCCGTCCTCTCTGGACTGACCTATCTCCTCCCTACCCCCCCCCCCACACTCACCTTTACTGGCTCCATCCCCGCCTCTTCGACTTGTCTGCCTCCTCTCCACCTATCCTCTCCTCTATCCATCTTCTATCCGCCTCCCCCTCTCTCCCCATTTATTTCAGAACCCTCTTCCCCTCCCCCATTTCTGATGAAGGGTCGAGGCCCGAAACGTCAAGTTCTCCTGCTCCTATGATGCTGCTTGGCCTGCTGTGTTCATCCCTCTCTTAAGAGATCTGTATACATTTTTTGGGTTTATACAGGCAGTCTCTGGGTTACGAATGGGTTCTATTCTTGCATACCTTTGTAAATCAATTTGTACGCAAGCCAGAAAACAGAACAGTAGAATATACAATAGCCATTCATAAATATGAGCAAACATTCACATGTCGGATCCTTAAAATTAAGATTATCATATAATCTTGTTCGTAAGTACAAGCATTTGTAAGTCAGGTGTCCGTAAATCGGGAACCACTTGTAAAGGATACAGAGGCTTCCAAAAACATTTTTGAGGAAGGTGTCAATACTTGGATGTTTTCACCATCAGGAAAAAAAGTCAACAGATGGGGATTCTTTCTTGAAGAAAAGAGAAGACTACAGGATGACCTGCTCTTTAAATTTGTGAAGGCATTTGATAGATTTAACGTAAAAGTATTTGTGGGCATACTTGAAACTAGGACCCATAAAATAAGATGACCGCTAATATATTCAAATAATTTAGAGAAACTTCCTTATCAAGAGAGAGCCTAGAATTCAGAGCTGCTGCAATATGGAATATTTGAAGTGAATAACATTGATACCTTTAAGAGAGAGGGAGGATTATAAGGATAAGAAAATGAGATTAGATGATGGAGAGGGTGGGAAGAGGCTCATGTAAAGCAAAAACTTTTTGTAGACCACTTGATCTCAATGGCCTGCTTTTGTGCTGTAAACTCTGAGCAATACTGTAATTTCATTAATTTAGAATAGTTTACTCAGTTTAATTGCTTATTTAGTCAAATTATATTTCTTTTGTAAGTACGAATTTAATTTAAAGTTGTAGGCTGTCTTCAAAGTGTTCAACCTTTAAAATATTTCATGAACATAATCTATTAATATATCTGCATTGTTTCTCAATTAGTTTTCCAATGGATATCAATAGTGTTAGGTACATTGAATTAATGGCTATGAATATAGTGGCTAATGTGTACTTTAATTGCCTAAATTATTGTCTTTTAGGACTTTCAAGTCTAATGATATTTTAGAAGTTTCAGACAGGTAACGGTTTCTGTTTGAAATGCTTACACAAAATAGTTCCTTGCGCAAAATGCTTTCTTGTAAGGCAGAGAGGCAATTTCAGATCTAGGCAACTGAAGGCAGAGCCTCCAATAGTGAAGTAGTTAAAATCAGAAATGCTTAAGAGGCCAGAATGAGAGGAGTTCAGAAAACCTAGATAGTTGTGGAGTCAGAAGAGACCAGGGAGAGAGATGACGCTCTGGAGAAATTTTAGAGCAAGAGTGAAAATTAAAATTGAGGCATAGCTTAACCAGAGCCAATATAGGCTGGAAGCATAAAGCTAGTGGACAAATGAAACATGGTGAGAGTTAAGACATAGTGGCAGATGTTTGGATGGACTTGGGTTTATGGAGAGTGGAATGTAGAAGGCCGGACAAGAATGCTTTGGCATTATCAAGTCTGGAGATCAGAAAGGCATGGGAGAAAGTTTCTCCAACAAGTGAGTTGAGGCAAAGCTGGAATTGGGCTATCTTATCAATGTCAAAATACCTTTTCTGACTGTCCACAGAAATACGTATTCAGAAACTCATTTTAAATTTTTAGTGTGGTACCAGACAAACAGTCTAGTTCATCCTTGGACAGTGCCAGATGAAGGAGAAAATTGTGTTCTTATAGTTCTTCCCTTTGTATTTTTGTACAGTTTCGACCATAAAGGGATAAGTTTGGTACACAACATAGAAAAGTGCAGATTTCAGGTTGGTACATCTCTGCTCTTGTACCTTTTTTAAAATAGAAATTAAGGAGGATTCAATTTTCGTCGGGATTTTTCCAGTCCGCTGTAACTTATGAGTTATAGTATGGCTACACCACAGCAATGCAGCCTGTTGTGTCTGTTCTGATTCTAAGTGCAATTCTGCTTATCTCATTTACACTCTTCATGCAGCCTAGCAATTTATCTCTTTGGATACTTACGCAATTCCCTTTTGCAAGTTTTAAATCTCATTACCAATATGAAAAGCAGTGACTTAGTAACAACCACTGGGGAACCCCATTTTGTTTTCCCCCAACCTTAGAAACAATCAGTCACCTCTGTTCTTTCCTATCATTCAGCCAACTTCATATTCATGCTGTTATTGCCACTATTATTCCATGCACTTCAACTTTGCTGACTAACCTCTTCAGCAGCACTTTATCAATCATTTAAAGGTCTACATAGACTTCTTCAACTCTCCTTCTGGCAAAACATCAGCTGAAACTTCAGAAAGGTAGCATTTATGTAATTTTGCAGGATTTCCATGAATTTTGATTGTGACAGCTGAGCAACAGGACTTGAATTTTCACAGGAATTCTAAGCATCTTTATTTAGTACCCACATTAACCTGTTATGTTACTCTTATGTTTTTCACCTTGCATAAAGTGTGCTTTCTCACTATTTGAGATATTAAACCTGTGTCTCAGTTTTCCATTCTGGTATTGTCAAGTCAGAGATATGTTGGCAAAGTTTTGCATGAGCTACTATTTTTGCAATTTATGGAATTTCCCATTATTCTTTCTAAAAGTATTATAACCTTTCACCTACCAATCTGCATATTTTGTTACAGTTTATCACTACAGCAGCTGAAATCCCTTTTATGGATACATCAGATGTTTTTAGCTAATATTTGTATGTGTCATTGCACAGAATGTACAATATTGCTGTGACTTTTTTTCTTGACATTCTTGAATAATTTAACCAATGTATGCAACTATTTTGGTTTGATTTTTGGACAAAAACATATTGAAAGCTCAATTAATTGATTTTGGATGGGAATGGATTTGAAAGTTGTCAGTTCTGAAATATTTTGAAGTTTTTTTTAATATCATTATTTAAGAAAGAGGATCATGAAGGGATGCTGCAGGACATGAAACTTTCACTGGATTTCTCCATTTTGGAAGTTAACACTTTTCACTGATTCCTGGCTTCCCAATGCGGATACCATTTTGCTGCATTTTTAGAGTTTAGTGTTGATTTGTCACCATTACACCACTGTTTCTGCAATTATTCACAAATTAGAAATGAATTTTCTGTTTTAAAAAGAAAATGACCTTATGTTTCGTTCTACTATTTTCAGTTTATATTTCTGGTTGTGGATAGCACTGACTGAGAGAGATTGTCAGTCACCGAGAGGGAACTGTATGGGATGCTGGCTCATGAAGTAAGTCAATTATTCAATTGTTAATTAAAATATTTTAAAAGGCTCTAAAGCTTCTATTAATTTGTAAAGGTTGACAGGCATTGAAAATTGTGAAATATGAACTCAGTCTTGATGCGGGATTATGTGTGTTGGTCAGTCCAGCTTTATCAGTACTATTGTTTATTCTTAGTATTCATTAATAAAGTCTTTATCTTGCTGCCAGACAAATGTGTGGAATTATGCTTGTACGTACAAGAAGTGAATCTCATTAACTTTGTCAACAGATATTGTACATAGTTTGTGAAAGAGACTCATTGCAGCCCCTGCCCACTCTGCTCTTTCCCTTTCTATTAGATCATGATTTGAGTAAAATTTCATTGAAATCTTCAATATAATTTGTTATTTTCACTGCTGAGTAGAGTTTGTGAAATTAATTCATCCAGCTGAAAGCGGATGCTACTGTTGGGTGCTTAGTAGCTTTACGTAGATGACAAAATTAATCTTTTCTTTCGGCAACTGATACTAACTGTGGACTTTTCAAGTGCATCTCAATAGATAAGGTGGGAAATTTATACTAACATTAGTGAGATATGCAACATTTTTGAAAGGTGCAAAGCTCAGCCATCACACTTCAGATAATAATCTTGATTACTCAGGAACCTTTCTCTACTGAGGTTGTTGACTTGCTCGCTGAACTGGCTTGTTTTCATTCAGATGTTTCATCACCATGCGAGCTGACATCATCAGTGAGGCCTCTGATGAAGTGATGTTGTTCTACTCCGTTTGGAATTTATACTGTCCAGTCTGTTATGGTGAGTAGTGTCATTTCTGGTTTTGTTCTGTATTGGTTTGTATATGTGGTCCAACCCTATATGTTTGTTGTTTGCATTGTGTTGAGAACCATGTCCCTAGGAATTCCCATGTGTGTCTATTTTTGGCTTTGGCTACTATGGTTACATTGTCCCAGTTAAACTTATGGCCTTCATTATCTGAGTGTAGTGATCTTAAGGAGAGTTCGTAGTGTCATTTTGCTGCTAGCTGATGATGGCTAGTTTCCTTCCTGTCTGTCCAATGTAATGCTTGTGGCAGTCATTGCGTGGTATTTTGTAAACTACATTGGTTCTGCATGTCGCGCGAAGGGGGTCTTTAATCCTTGTGAGTGTTTTTCGTAGAGTGGCTGTGGGTTTGTGTGCTACAATGATTCCTATTATGGTGAGTGTAACCACTTTGGAAGCAAGTATATAAATAAATTTGTGTATTTTATAAATAGAGTTAAAAGGAAGAGGAGTGGAGCATGGATGTTTGGGACTTCAAGTAGATAAATCTCTTAAAGTGATTGCTCTGTTATAAAAAATTATGAAAAGGCTAATGAAAGGTAAACTTTTACGATAAGGGGACTGGAATCCAATGGGAAGTAGTTTTGCTCAGTGATGTCGAACCTTGGTTCGACTCAATACATTTTCTGGCATTACAACACAGCCAGGGAATATTAACCCTGGAATAGATACAGGCAAATTTAGAATACAAACTAGAATAATACTAGAGCTTAGAGGGTAATATTATGAGAATATGTTTCACAAAGGTGGCTTGTGTTTCCTTGACAACGGCAATTTGATGGGTAATCTGATAGAGGTATTTATGCATTAAAAATAGGCTAGACAGAGATTATTCTTTCCGGTAAGGAAACCAGAAGGGGACAACAATCCAGATGTTCCAGTTAGTGTTGATGTTGGGTGCAATGCTGCTGCCTGCGAATATTTCTGTATCCTGACCTTTTTGCCCTTTTGTAGACAGGACCTGCAATGATCACAGTTTTTACAGCAGTGATGGTTGTGTTGACCTTTCAGGGATGAAGAAGGTCCATGTCCCCTTTCTATGACATCTGCCATTTGTGGGTGAGGTTTTAATGATCTCTAGTCTTTCAGTCAAGATTGCCAAGGGTGGGAGAGGATAGTGGAATCAAGAAGAAGGTGGAGTTGTGATTCGTGAGATAGTTTGTTGTACTCAATTCAGTTGCACTGTTAATCACTGAGTTGCGAAAGGTCAAACTGTGTATCACTTCTAAGGCAAATATCTGGGTCAGTAGCACATATCTAGCCCAACATTCCTGATACTGCAATGCAAATCAGCTCATTAGAAGTTTAATTTTCTAAGCTGTTATGGTTCATGTGAGGGTGCCAGGACTTCTGATGGGTCCCTCTGCATATCTCAGACTTAAGGCTTGATTTCATATGGACTTCGGAAGGTTCAGGCCACAGTCTTAAAATTAGAGCTGGACCATTCAGAAGAAAAATCATTTCAGTACAAATCGTAATGGAAATGAGGAATGCTCTTCCCCCAAAGGTCTAGATGTTGAAGAATTTAAACCTTGGAGACGGATAAAAACAGAAATTCACTTTTTGATGGAGTGAATCTACAAATGGAGTTGAGATGCAGACTCACTTGAACGGAAGACCAGTTTCCAGGGGCTACATGTCTTATCCCTGTTCTTATGATGTCTCAACTTCAGTTTTTATTGAAACATATAGTACTTATTTAATCAACTTTGCAAAAACTTTAATGTATTGTTTCAACAGCATTAAACTTAAAGGGGTTCTATTTAAATTATTGAATGAGATTGGTTTTTGAATTGAATAAATAATAGAACACAGAATAGAAGAGAACAAAGCGTCTGCCTGACTGTAAAATTGGATACTGTCAACTAATTTTCCTTTCAGGATCTAAGGAATGCGGCTGTAGTAATATTTGCTAACAAGCAGGATAAGAAGTGTTGCATGTCTCCTGTCGAAATTTCAAAGTTCCTTACACTAAGTATTATCAAAGATCATCCATAGCATATTCAAGCTTTCTGTGCTCTCACAGGAGAAGGGTAGGTATATTATTCAGTTTTACTAACTGTAGATATTGTAAAATATTATGTTTTTCATTTCTATTGTATTTTTACTTTAATTCTTATCTTGGCCATATTTAGTGTTATGTTATTGTATTTTGTTTACCATTCATATATGAATTTCATCACTTCCTCGTTCCCAATTCAGTCCACTACTGAAATCCCTTTCCAACAAAAAGAGAATTGCTATTATTACAGTTCCTAAAACTACTTTCCCCTTACCCTGTTTTCACAAGTAGCACAAAACAACCTCCACAGTTTTAAAGCTCACTGTCCCACAGGCAAACCTTGTGTAAAGATTGTCCTCAATCCATGCAGTTTACTGTGGCCATCTTTAATAGGGGAACCCTTTAGTGCCATCGCCATTCGTTTCATCTCTCTCTTGACTCACACCCCCATCCCCATCAAACTCATGCACAAATTATCTGGGTGTTTGCCCAACTAAATGTTCAATAGAACAACTGTCTAGGAGCCAGCATGTAGTCAGTCCTCTTTCCAGTACGAATCTGTGTTAAAAAAAAAATTAAACTCACAGAAGACAGCACTAGGTAAAGAGTTAAGCTAGAATACACAGATATTCTGGGCCATGCCTCATGCTTTTGCATAGTAGAGTGCTCTTTCTGTATGGCTCTCATAGCCAACCTCTGCTTTTCGTGTGGCCTTCTACCTTTCCAGTTCTATGTATTCCCTTTGCCCTGCTTCCGTACAGTTTCCCCTGAAGTAATAGGAATGCCAGAGGACAATAAGTCATTATCAAAACCATGCAAATGAGGTTAAAAGTGACAAAGGGAAGAAGTAGAGAAGAAAAGGTAAAAGAGCAGAGACAGGAATATTGAGGAGGGGAGAGGACTATGTGAGGAAAAGCAATGTACTAGGTTTCACCCTCAGTTTGAAATCTGCTCAAAAGAATAGGATGCAAGTCTGCTTCCAAGTTATTAAGGTTCCAGAATAAACTGAATGAACTGGATTCAGAACCCCTTGGTGGATGGAACAAAAACAGAAATTGTTGGAAAATCTCAGCAGGTCTGGCTGTGTTAATGGAAAGAAATCAGAGTTAACATTTCAGGCCCAGTGACCCTTCCTCAGATGCTTCTCTTTGTAGATGTGGAGCCTTTAACAGGAATTGGCATTGCATTAGCTGCCTCACCTGCAAAGGTTCTTGGTGTTAGAAACTGAAATGGCAACACTGACATTGACTGGAGGGTAGAAATGTTCCTCAACAAGGAATTTAACCTTGCGACATTAAGTATTTGGTTCTGGATTCCCAAATTGCAGAAGTGCTTCCTGCACAGGTGACCGTTGCCTTCATTAGAAAAAGAATAGTCAGTCCAAGCTAATTTGAAGCAGGTTGTGATAATTGACCTTGTATTACTTTCCCTTTTCTTCCAAAGTGTGTCGGAGTATGTCTGAAATAAGTCATTAATTCAACAGGCACGCTAATTTACTTTTATCTAATTGAAAAATAATTGCTTTATGGAAGAAATAAGCAGGGTGTGTTGTGAGGAAAGGTTAGTTAGAATAGTTTGGTATCCTTTGGAGTAGAAGAATAAGAGGTGACTTGATTCTATAAAATTCTAAAGGACGAAAGAGGGTAAAAGCAGGAAGGATGTAGTTGTTGTTTGGTTTGCCGAGCAGTGCTGTGTAGCCTCCACTGTTGTTCTGTCCTGCTGTGAATTTCTGTGGTCCAGTCTGCCAGGGCAGTCTGTTTTCTGGTTTTGTACCTTAGGGGCATGCAGATGGGGTCTATTTCAACATGTTTGTTTACAGATTTTCGTTAAAGCAGAAAGTATGTTCCTGATGACAGAAGAGTCCAGAACCAGTAGTCACAGATGAAGAGAACAGGTAAGACCGTATAGGACTGAGATGATGAGAAATTTCTTCACAGCGAGAGTGATGAGCCTGTGGGATTTTGTGCCACAGTAAGTAGTTGATGCCAAAACATTGAATATTTTCAAAAAAGAGTTAAGTATAAATCATAGGGCTAATTGAATGAAAAGATAAGAGAGTGAAGGTGGAAAAGGGTATTGTACTGGATGATCAGCCATGATCATATTGAATAGTGGAACAGACTTGAAGGACAGAAAGGTCTACTGCTGCTCTTATTTCCTCTGGCTCTATGAAACATAAGTTTCAGAATGGTCTTGATGGGATAGATAAGGAAAAGATGTTGCCTAATGGGAAAATCTAGAACTGGGGGCAACTGATTTAAGATAAGTTTAGGACAGATAATGCATTTTCCTAAAGACCATGAGTCTTTAGAATCGCATCCTTAAAAACCAGTGTAAGCGGTTTCTTTGAATATTTTAACACAATAGGGCAGATGACTATCGAAATATAGAAGATAGGAGCAGGAGGAGGCCATTTGGCCCTTCGAGCCTGCTCCTCCATTCTTCATGATCATGGTTGATCATGCAACTCAGCAGCCTAATTATGCTTTCTCCCCATAACCTTAGATCCCATTCTCCCAGGTGCTACATCTAGTCACCTCTCAAATACATTCAATGTTTTGGCATCAACTACTTCCTGTGGTAACGAATTCCACATGCTCACCATTCTTTGGGTGAAGAAATGTCTCCTCATCTCTGTCCTAAATCATCTACCCCGAATCCTCATATGGTGATCCCTGGTTCTGGACACACCCACCATCAGGAACATCCTCCCTACATCCGCCCTGTCCAGTCCTGTTAGAACTTCATAAGTCTCTATGAGGTCCCCGCTCATTCGTCTGAACTCCAGCGAAAACAATCCCAACCTAGTCAATCTCTCCTCATACGTCAGACCTGCCGTCCCCTGAATCAGCCTGGTAAACCTTCATTGTACTCCCTCGAGTGTAAGAGCATCCTTCCGCAGAAAAGGAAACCAAAACTGCACACAATATTCCAAGGTCTCACCAAGGCCCTGTATAGCTGCAACAACACACCTCTGCTCCTATACTCGAAACCTCTCGTAATGAAGGCCAACATACCATTTGCCTTCTATACTCTCTGCTGCACCTGCATACTTACCTCCAGCGACTGATGCACAAGGACTCCCAGGTCTGGCTGCACACTCCCCTCCCTCAATTTACAGCCAATTCAGGTAGTAATCTGCCTTATTTTTGCTTCCAAAGTGAATAACCTCACATTTATTCAAATTTTATTGCATCTGCCATTGATTTGCCCACTCACTCAATCTGCTGAGATCATGCTTAAGGATCTCTGCATCCTTGTCATAGTTCACCCTCCCACCCAACTTGGTATCATCTGCAGACTTTGAGATGTTACATTTTGTTCCCTCATCCAAATCATTAATATATATTATGAATAGCTGGGGTCCCAGCACCGAACCCTGTGGCACCCCACTAGTTACTGTCTGCCAATTTGAAAATGATTGATAAGCAAGAGAGTAAAAGATTATCAAGGGTAGGTGGGAATGTGAAGTTGAGCTTGCAAACAGATCTGCAATGATCTTATTAAATGGTGGAGCAGGCTTAAGAGTTTAATCTTGTTCCTAACTCCATATGTGTATACCATCTACATTTTTCAAAAGCTTTGTTTTTTTTTTATTTTACCACCTCTTTTATTGGATAGGGCAAAAATTAGCAACTAAAACATTTTTTTTCGTTTGTGTCAACGTCTTGAATGGCTGACAGTTACAGTTGGAGTGAGATAAAAATATGGCTCCATAAACATGGAATAACCTTGCGCCTGTGGCAAACTCACAAAGTTGCAAACTGCCAGCTGCATTTTGAAAAAAACAAAATTAATTAAAATTTGTTGATGTGCTTTCTACAACTTCAGTCTGCTCAATCGGTGTACTGTTATGTTCTGCATTACAACGATTGATATACATTGCACAGACTTTTCATGCTTCTGTCTTCAGTGATAACTTTTAAGAAAAACTTACTGTCCTTCCTTGTATTTACAAAACTACATAAGTACTGAATTGAATGTATAATGTTAGGTCAATTCTTTTCATGTACGCTAATTTAGTAGTTCACTGATATCTTTTGCACTGTTCTTGTAATGAATTGTCTTTGTATCATAAAATCATAAAACTAGAGTTTCCTAAGATGAGCTTGCAGATTATTGATTAAAATGTATATTCCTTTCTTAGCAACTGTAACTTTTTAACATAACTTTTCCTACATATTTTTGTGCAGGTATAGTGTGTTTGCCCCTGCAGCAATTGCTAGTCACATCTGAAATGACTTAATACTTCACGAAGTCTTAACTACTAATTTTGTAACTTCTGTATGAAGTAATCAAATATAACTACAGTATTACCAATATGATGCATTGATTAGAATTACTTAGTTTCGGATGAAATTGACCAATGCATTCGATTCTTGTTAAACAATCATCTTACATCAGTTTTAAGGTAACTGTATTGATACCTATGCTGATTAATCTGAATGTACCTAAGAACAAACATAATCAAGTATTAATGAGTAAACACTATTTCAGGGAGACAAAATGGTTTCATTTATCTCACAATAAGGAGTCAAGGCATCTGCCTTTAATAAGCTTTTAAACTATACTATTAAGCCATCATAGTTGATTCTTAAACAGCATTTGTGTGAATACTACCTGGCAGTCCATTTGCTGTAGTGGCTGCATATAGGCAATTCTGCCCTTTTACAAAGATTATTCTACAATCCATTGAATGAGTTTTGCAACATCAACACTTAACTCAAAGTCTGGGAATCTGGGCTCATCTGTCATTGTTTCTATTTGGATCGTATTGTCGGGAATTTGAGTTGAGCTTCAGAATGACTTATGCAACTGAGTCTACGTTTATCTGTGGTATTGGATTACTTTATCACCAAGAAGTTTCATTTAAATCGTTTAGTAATCTAAATTTATGTTCTAAACACCTACATCTTTGAAAAATCTTCTAAGTAAAAAATAAGTTTAATCATGTATTAGAAAAATGCAGACACTTCACTTTAGATTGAAAAGTTCACATTTTCTGTTTTTAAGTTATTTTTAAACCATATATGTTTATAACAGAGCTTCTTCCTTACTAGAACCTATTCTTGAAAGAAACTTTGAATGTTTTCCTGCTTGAGTATGTTCCATCTGTATGTCTGTTCAATTATTGCATAATGACATTTTGATTTTTAAAAACTTGAGGCATTGACTGTGCAATGTTTGTTCCACAAACAAATTCTAAATTCTAAAGTGCTGTTCATTCTGCAGTATGACTTATGTAAAATTTCATAGCAATGGTTTCTGCAGTGGTGTTGATCAAGTGCCATGCACTCTCATGTAGTTGATTGCTTATGGCATGGTTCCATTATTTGCTTTGTCTTTATTGTTTTCCTCCATTCTGTAATTTTCATTTATGTTTCTCAGTGTAACATTTAAGAATAGTTACTCTTTTTTTCTGTAACTTTCTGTACTCTCTGATGTCTGTATTTGTCATTAAGATGAAAATTTATAAAATCCCAGTTTGGGAACTTGGGTTCTAAAATAGTGATAAATGGATTTTTGGTTGTCAGCTCTGTGAAGGTGCCTTTTTTTGAAGGGTTAGAACTCTTAAATGAGAGGCCCAAAACTGCACTTGCAAGAAATAATGTGACTTAAATGATTGGACAAGCTACCTGTTGAGGTAATTGTGAAATCATTTTCTATGTTGAGGTTTTACTTTACAGGAAAAGAGATATCTGAAGCAGTTTGGTTCAAATGAGCAGCATCCATACCAACTGATGTGTTTTATTAGCAGCCTCGATCTAGTCAAAGTAACTGCAAAAAATCCAACGTTCTTTTTTCTTTAGTTTATTGGGAATAGCCTGTGTCTGTGTCTCAGGAGAATCTGAGCGAATTGCATCTGGTGAATGTGCAGTCCAAAAGAACATGCTTGTGATCTCATCAGTGGACTTGTTTAAAACGAATATTGGAGAAAGGATTGTTTCATTTTGCTACTTATGATAAGATTTTTCCTAATGGTCTTTTAAAAAGCTTTGTTTTTTTTCCCTTTTGTTAAAAATACATTGGCAGCTTTATGCAAATATGCTCACTCGATGACTAACCAAATTGTAGAAATAAAACACATGGGGCTGGATGAACACAGCAGG
>JAHRHZ010000014.1:69178324-69233004 GCA_024137785.1 Ginglymostoma cirratum
CCAAACGTCAGCTTTCCTGCTCCTCTGATGCTGCTTGGCCTGCTGTGTTCATCCAGCTCTACACCTTCTTATCTTCACCCAGAAGGTGTTAGGGGGCCTGGAATGCGCTGCCTGGGAGGACAGTAGAGCTGGGAAACCTCACAACCTTTAAAAAGCATGTGAGTGAGCATTTAAAATTACATGCAAGTCTATGGGCCAAAGTTTGGAAAGAGGGACGAGTGTCGATAGGACAATGTAGATTTGGTGGTCCAAAAGGACTCTTCTGTGCTGTATGACTCTCTGACTCTTAAGAGTAGCCTTAAGGCCTTCTCCTCCATTCAATAGGGTGAATTTAACTGCAGCTCCACATCCTGCATACCTTCAATAATCTTTCATCTCTTTGGTAATAAAATATCTATTCTGCGTGAAAATTATTTAAAAATTTTGTAACTATAGTCTTTTGAGGAAGGAAATTCCGAAGACTCAAAACCCTTAGCAAAAAAAATCCTTATCTTTGTCTTAAATTAGTGCCCCCTTATTTTTAACCAAAGACCCCTAGTTTTAGACTTTTCCACAAGAAGAAACATCCTTTCTTCATGCACCCAGCCAAAACTCCTCAGGATCTTATATATTTCAACTAAGCCCCCTCTGACTGTCCTGAACTCCAGAGGACACAGGCCTAACCTGGCTAGCCTTTCTTCATAAAGCAATCTGCTCATTCCAGGCATTAGTCTCGTAAACCTTCTCTGAATTACTTCCGATGCATTCACACTTTAAATACAGTAACTAGTACTGTACACAGTATTGCACATGCAATCTTACCAATGTCTTATGTAGCTGAAGCATAACTCCTCTCTCTTGCATTCAATTACCCTCACAATAAAACATAACATTCTATTAACTTTCCTGATTATTCGCTGTATCTGCGCACTAACCCTCTGTGATTCAAGCAGTAGGGTATCCAGATCGCAGTGCATCTTAGAATTCAACAACACCCTCACTATGTTGATAATATGCCTTTTTTTAATTATTTCTGCCAAAATAGACAATTACCTACCTTCTTGCATTATACTCCATTTGCCAGATCTTCCCATACTCATTTAATCTTTGTAGACTATTTATGTGCTCTTCACAATTGACTTTCTTACATAAAGTAAAGCTTTAAAAAATTGTTTTCGTGGTGGTGATTGCTGTAATTTTGTTACTGTTCCTTGTTCTAATGATGTCACTAGGCAAATGTATATCAACACTTGTGTGCTAGATTACTCAGTGTTGCAAACTGATAGTGCAGCATGTCAGTGAGATGGCAGTGGGATCATTATTTCCACTTCTCTGTGTGATGTGAAGTGATAGGAATTATGGACAATGAAAATCAATGTTAATACAAATTGTTTTATAATGAATGAATAGCTTTATGATTCTACGAGCCTAAGGTTTTATGGGAAATACCCTTGCACAGAGTATAGGTTGGAAAATCAGAAAATAAAATTGTCCTGACTCTAATTTGCATACAAACATTTCTTTGGAAGGAATTCCATGCTTTTATGACTGCCATCCGTTCCAGCACTCTCGCGGCCCACCTTTCATCTTCCATCCTGTGAAAATATGAGCTCACCCAAAACTCTGATGCCAGTACTCTAATGCACAATAAGTTACATTCACCAAGCACCCCTGGGCTTGCTGGCCTTGGCTCCAGGTCCAGTCACACTTCAAATTTAAATTTCTCAGCATTTCTTTAAAATTGTTCCATTGAGAGCCACCCCCCACCCCCACCAAAAAACTCTCACGTGCATCCCTGATCTTCAATTTGCACCCTTGGGTGCTGTACTTTGAGCTGCCTGGATGCAAAGCTAAATTTTTTTTCCCTAAACTTGTTAGCTTCTCCAGCTTCCTTTCTTTCATTAAATTGCTCCTTAAAACATATCTTTCTGACCAAGCTTTAGTTGTCCTTACATATAAAGAGTGTAGGAGCATTAGATCAAGTTAATAGTGGTTGCCTTTTCCCTAAAATGGGTGTTTCAAGGCTGTGGGGAATATTTTTAAGGTGACAGGAGAGAAATTTAAAAAAGACATGAGACAAATATTTTACACAGAAGGTAGTTCATGTGTGGATTGAACTTCCTGAGGAAGTGGTGAGTGCGTGTACAATTACAATGTTTAAAGGACATTTGGATAAGTACATAAATAGGAAAGGTTTGGAGGGATATTGGCCAGGGGCTGGCAGGTGGGACTATGTTTAGTTTGGGATTACGTTCAGCACGGACTGGTTGGACTGAAGGGTTTGTTTCTGTGCTGTATGACTTTGACTCTAAATCAGGAAGGCAAAGACGGGATATGAGATAACATTGGCAGATGAGGTTAAGGATAATCTGGAGAGATTCTACAAATACATTAAGATAAAAAGGGTAAGTAGAGTGAGGGTAGGGCCCCTTAAGGATCAAGGAGGTCATCTTTGTGATGAACCCCAGGAGATGGGAGAGAAACTAAATGAATATTTCACATTAATTTTTATTGTGGAAAAAGAAATGGAGGCTAGAAAACGCCGAGAAATAAATTTTGATGTTTTCAAAATAGTTCTCATTACAGAACAGGAAGTTTGGGAGGTCTTAGAGCATATAAATTTCCAGGACCTGATCTAATGTATCCCAGAACATTGTGGGAAGTAAAGGAGGAAATTGTGAGACCCCTTTGCAGAAATATTGCATCATCTATAATTACAGGTGGGGTGCCTGATGACTGGAGTGTGGCTAATGATGTACCTTTGTTTAAGAAAAGTTGCCAGGAGAGACTGGGAAACGATAGACCTGCGAGCCTGACTTTGGTTGTAGGTAAATTGTTGGAGGTGATTATAAAAGGTAGGATTTATGGACATTTAGAAAGGCAAAAATTGATCAGGGATAGTCAGCTTGGTTTTGAGCGAGGAAAATCATGTCTCACAAAGTTGAATGAGTTTTTTTGTGTAAGTTACCAAAAAGATTGATGAAGGCAGAAGAGTAGACATTGTTTACTTGGACTTTAGTGAAGCCTTCGACAAGGTTCCGCATGGTAGATTTATTAGTAAAGTTAGGTCACATGGGATTCAGGGTAACCTTGCGAATCGGATAGATAATTGGCTTAATGGCAGGAAAGAGACAGTGGTGATGAAGCATTGCTTTTCGGACTGGAGGCCTATGACCAGAGGAATTCTACAAGGATCAGTTCTGGGTCCTCTTTTGTTTGTCATTTACACAAACGATTTGGATGAGAATATAGAATGCATGGTTAGTGTGTTTGCGCACAACACCAAAATTGGTGGCATAGTAGACAGTGAAGAAAGTTTTCCAAGATTACAAAGGAGCCTTGATTAAATGGATCAGTGGGCTGAAAAATGGCAGATGGAGTTCAATCTGGATGAACGCAAGGTATTGCATTTGGTACAAAAAAAGGGATAGGGCTTGTACAATTAATAGTAGGGCCTTGGGTAGTGTTGCAGAACAAAGGGATCTAGGGGTTTAGGTACATAACTGTTTGATTTTTGTGTCACATACAGACAGGGTGCTAAAAAGGAATTTGGCACACTTGCCTTCATGCTGCTTGGCCTGCTGTGTTCATCCAGCCCCATGCCTTGTTATCTCGCATTCTCCAGCATCTGCAGTACCTTTTATCTCTGCCTTCATTGCTCAGTCCTTTGAGTATAGGAAATAAAAACCAAAAGAACTGCGGATGCTGTAAATCAGGAACAAAAACAAAATTGCTGGAAAAGCTCAGCAGGTCTGGCAGCATCTGTGAAGGAGAAAACAAAATCAAAGTTTCAGGTCCGGAAGGGTTCTGAGGAAGGATCACCGGACCCGAAACTTTAACTCTGTTTTCTCCTTCACAGATGCTATCACACCTGCTGAGTTTTTCCAGCAGCTTCGTTTTTGTTCTTTGAGTATAAGAGTTGGGAAGTCATGTTGAGGTTGAGTGAGGGGTGACCTTATAGAGGTTTATGAAATCATGAAGGTTATAGATAAGATAATGGCAGGTGTGTTTTCTGTAGGATGGGGGATTTCAAGATGAGGGGACACGTTTTTAAGGTGAGTGGAGAGAGCTGTAAAAAAAAGACAATAGGGCAAATTTTTTTACACAGTGTGTAGTTTGTATGCGGAATGAACTTCCTGAGGAAGTGGTAGATATTGGTACAATTACAATGTTTAAAAGACATTTGGATAAGTACATGAATAAGAAAGGTTTGGAGAAATATAGGCCAGGAGCAGACAGGTGAGAGATAAAAGGTACTGCAGATGCTGGAGAATCCGAGATAACAAGCATGGGGCTGGATGAACACAGCAGGTCAAGCAGCATCATAGGAGCAGGAAAACTTGACGTTTCGGGCCTAAACCCTTCATCAGAAATGGGGGAGGGGAAGAGGGTTCTGAAATAAATAGGGAGAGAGGGGGAGGCGGATAGAGGATGGATAGAGGAGAGGATAGGTGGAGAGGAGGCAGACAAGTCGAAGAGGCGGGGATGGAGCCAGTAAAGGTGAGTGTAGGTAGGGGGGTAGGGAGGAGATAGGTCAGTCCAGGGAGGACGGACAGGTCAAGGGGGCGGGATGATGTTAGGAGATAGGAGATGGGGGTGTGGCTTGAGGTGAGAGGAAAAACAGGTTAGGGAGGTGGAGATGAGCTGGGCTGGTTTTGGGATGCGGTTGGGGGAGGGGAGATTTTGAAGCTTGTGAAATCCACATTGATGCCATCGGGCTGCAGGGTTCCCAGGCTGAATATGATTTGCTGTTCCTGCAGCCTTCGGGTGGCATCACTGTGGCATTGCAGGAGGCCCAGGATGAACATGTCATCTGAGGAATGGGAGGGGGAGTTGAAATGGTTCGTGAATGGGAGGTGCAGTTGTTTGTTGCGAACTGAGCGCAGGTGTTCTGCAAAGCAGTCCCCAAGCCTCCGCTTGGTTTCCCCGATGTAGAGGAAGCCACAACGGGTGAGACTAGTTTAGCTTGGGATTAAATTCAGCATGGACTGGTTAGACCGAAGACTCTGTTGCCATGCTATATGACTCAATGACTCCATATATTTCAGATTTTATGCGTGAAATCGCAACACATGGGATAGGTTTTAACCTTCATCAGCCACTAGATGGGGCTTCAAACCACAAAGGAAAATCTGTTGTTGCTCTCTGAGTATTTTTTATCATCTCAATGAAATATAGATAAGAAAAACCAAACTGGCACTGAAGTCAAATACTGAATAGTGAGTGCAATGATCTTTTCAAAACTACTGCTCCAAAAACCTTGGAAAATTTGCAAAGTGGGCATGTGCTCCTGCCTTTATTTCCTGGCTGTTTTATTCATTGTTATTCAGGTGGCCACCCACCTGGCAGATGACCCACCTCACTCACCTGACAATCTATACACCTCTCCCACCAGACACCCCAGTGCTCTCCCACCTGGCTCTCAGCCCATCCATTCACCTGGCACCTACACCCCTCACCAACCTGATGCCCTAAACCTCACGCACCCGGCACCCTGACCCCTCACCCACTGGGAACCTTGACCCCCTTGCCTACCTGGCATGCAAAACCCACACCCGCATGGCCTCCTAACTCCTTAATTACCATATGTATCCATCCAGTTATAGAGTCATAGAGTCATACAGCACGGAAGCAGCCTTTTGGTCCAACCAGTCCATGCAATCCGAAACTAAACTAGTCCCACCTGCCTGCTCCTGGCCCAAACCTTTCCTATTCATGTATTTATCTAAATGTATTTTAAACATTGTAATTGCACCCATATTCACCGCTACCTCAGGAAGTTCATTCCACACACGAACACCCCCTGTGTAAAAAAACTGTGTAGATTATCATGAATGTTGTGGATATAGGTGGAAAACATCTGGACAAGCTGTTGGGATGGGAGATGTTAAGAATAGAGAAAAGTAGAAAGAAAAAAGTTCATAGGATCAGTATTAGACTGAAACAGTGCATCAACCTTTACTCAGTCTTTACTCAGAGCGTAGTCAGGGCCTGGAATGCCTTGCCTGCAGCAGTTGTAGACTCGCCAACTTTAAGGGCATTTAAATGGTCGTTGGATAAACATATGGATGATAATGGAATAATGTAGGTTAGATGGGCTTCAGATTGGTTTCACAGGTCAGCGCAACATCGAGGGCCGAAGGGCCTGTACTGCGCTGTAATGTTCTGTGTTCTATGTTCTAACCAGGGCTGTCCTGTTTAGAAAGGAGGTAGAAATGGGCTTTTTGTGGTTGGAGGAAAGTGAGAAGGGAAGCCTTAGAAGAGAGAGACTACAGAGGAGACAAGGGAATAATGCTAGATTTTTGTTAGTGGAGATGGAGGAATGTGTTAATTAGAACTGTTATTGAGTTGGCATTAAGCCTCTGCTAGACCACAACAGCACCATCCTTGTCGGCAGGTTCGATGACAGTGTTAGGGTTGGAACTGAGAGAATGGAGTATTGCAAAACCAAAGGAAGATAGATCAGGCTGAGCAAGGGGAGCAGAGAAATTGAGAGAGTCAATGCAGTCATCGGCACTTCTTGGTCAAAATCTGAGGTAGATAAATCTGAGAAGATCTACTTTTGTTAAGCAAAGATAGTTTATGGTAGTCTCTGGCACTTCTTAGTGAAAATCTAAGAGATAAATTTTAGACAATTTGATATAAATAGAATTGAGACTTAAAAAACAACAAAGGAAAGGTATTAAGTGATATGGGCCAAAAGCAGGTATATGGAGTTTGGCCACAGAGTAGCCATGATCTCACTGAATGGAAAACAGACTCATGTGCCTGAATGGCCTACTGTCTTCCTGTAAAAAGACATAGAGCAGGTAAGGAGCCAGGAGAACAGCTCAACATGGAAAGAGTACAGAGAAGGGTAAGAGGGTCTATTGAAAAAGGGAAGACTCATGGTGAAAGTAGTGTGCATAAATGCAAAGGCACCAGAAGTGTTGTACCAATATTGAAATTCATTGAGCTTGGTTGCAGCTAAGGCCTTTGCTAAGAACAGATCATTCAGGTTCTGAGAGGTGAAGGTTGAAAAGTATTATGAATACACAGTCAAAAGTGTAGTTAAATACTTATGTGGCTTTTACGGAATAATATCATATGGAAAGCTGATTTACAACTAATGAGAGTTTGCCATCATTGGATCTTTTTGAATTACAATGAGTCTTGAACACTTCACAACACTGAAGAACTTGTCATCAATTTTTAAGAGGGCAAAGATGGTGTCATGCTAACATCATTGGCCTAGTCATCCAGAAGCTCCAGGTAAATGGTCTGGGGACATGTTTCAAATCCCACCACAGCTTCCAGTAGAATTTAAATTTCATCAGTAAAATCTTGAATTGAAATCTAGTTTCAGTGACGAATATGTATTGTTGATTGTTAGTTCACAAAGGCCCTTTAGGAAAGGAAATCTGCCTTCCTTATTTGGTCTAGCTGATATTTGACCCCAGACACGGTAATGCAGTTGACTCTTAAATGCCTCTTGAAGTGGCCTGGCAAGCCATTCAGTTCAAGGGCAGTTAGAGATGGGCAAGACAATACAGGCCTTTCTGGTAATGCCCATATTTCATGAAATAATATTAAAAAAAAACACAAAATACTAGAAAGATACAATAGATTGTATTTTTGCAGCAAGTAAATAACCCATTGCCAGGGTCCTGAGATCATGGTGATAGGTGGCAGAACCTTCGGTGGCATTTATACTAGCAGACAGTTAGAAGTCTAGGAGACAGTTAGAAGTCTAGGAGACACTTGGCAGCCATTCAATTGAGAATGGTAAAACAAAAATAAAACTGTCGATGCTGGAGATCTGAAGCAAAAACAGAAATTGCTGCAGAAACTCAGCTGGTCTGGCAACAGTTGTGGGAAGAAAGCAAATTTAACTGGTGATTCTTTGTCAGAACTGATAGCAACCAGGAAAAGGTGGTATTTATGCTGAAGATGAGGTGGGGTGGGAAGGGGATTTTGCTTGGGGCGGGGGTGATGAAGGAGGAGGGGGAGTGGATATGTGGAGATGGTAAACAAGGAGATTATGGATAGCAGGACAAGACACAAGAGAAGCTGAATAAATGTTAATAAAAGCTAAGAGTAAGAGTGAATGGCTGAGTGGGGCTGCCCGTTTAAAGTGATGATAGGCCTAGGAGTAAGTCTTCCTCAGAGTTTTGAGGAAGGGTCACCGGACCCAAAACGGTAGCTCTGATTTTCTCTTCACCGATGCTGCCAGACCTGCTGAGCTTTACCAGCAATTTCTGTTTTTGTTCCTGATTTACAGCATCCGCATTTCTTTTAGTTTTTAACCTAGGAGTAAGTGAGAATGGGTGACTGTACCAAAAGCAGTCCATGTCATAATGGGTCCGGGTGTGGACTCTAAACTTACTGAATTCGATGTTGAGTCATAGAGGCTGCAGAGTTCCCAAACAGAAAAGGAAATATTGTTCTTCAAGGTTCTGCTGAGGTTTGTTGCACCACTGCAGCAGGCCTGAGTCAGATATGTTGGTGTGGGAACACAGTGGTGTATTGAAGTGGCAGGCAGACATTTTTTTTTCAGACAGAACATAGGTATTCTGCAAAGTGGTTGCTCAATTGCACTTTGTCTCTGCGATGTAAAGCAGATCATACTGTGAGCAGCAAATTCCGTAGGCTGGATGAATGAAATGCAGGTAAATTGCTGCTTCACCTGTACAGTGTGTCTGGGAGCTTGGATATTGAGGAGGGAGGAAGCAAACAGACAGGTGTTACACTTCCTATGATTGCAGGACAAGGTGCAGTGGGGCTGTGGGTTGATGTTGGGAGTGAAGGAGGAGTCAACCAGGGTGTCCCAGAAGGAGTAGTCCCTGTGGAATGCCAACAAGGGAGGGGAGGGGAATACGTGTCTGATTGTGGAAGCCCACTGGAGATGGTGGAAATGGCAGCTGACAATCCTCTGGGTGTTGAGGCTGGTGGCATGGTAAATGAGGTCAAGGAGAAGTCTGTCGTTGTTATGGGATGGGATGGAAGGGAAGGGGTGAGGGCAGAAGTATGAGAGATGGGTTGGACATGGCAAAGGGCCCTGGTAGCACGGAATCCTTGGTCAAGGAAGTGGTGGATATTTCTAAGGCCCCCCTGTGGAAGGTGGCATTGTCAGAACAGATGCAACAGAGATGGAGAAACTGGGAAAATGGGATGGAGTCCTTACAGGAAGCAGGGTGTAAGGATGTACAGTCGAGATAACTGTGGGAATGGGTAGGGTTGTAGTGGATTTGAGTGGCCAGCCTAACCCCAAAAATGGAAACAGTGACGTTGAGGAAGGGAAAGGAGGAGTCAGAGATGGATCAGGTGAAGATGAGTGCAATTCAGATCGCTGATGTCATTGATGTCCTGGAGAAAGTGTTGAGGGGAGAGATCCGACTAGGATTGGAACAAAGAATATTCCACAAACAATTGAGAATGATGCTTGCCTCTCAGAGCTGTCAGGCCAATCAGAGGGTTGGCAGCACTTTAACCTCAGCAGCATCACTGCCAGGTTCCAGTAATTGGCTGAAGGCTCTATAACCCAACAACATTCCTATTACCTGGAGTGTGGCTATTGCTAACAAGGGGACCTCCTTGGGCCAGAAAGCAGCCTGAGAGGAGGCTTCTGTAATACAGGTCATTTGGTCTAAAAGGGTTAATAGATGAACATTTATATGGCTTTTTTTCACAGTCTGCTCTAGACTCTGCAGTTAGACTCTGTATCTGAAAGAAATAAAAAAATTAAATCTCTGCTGGTAGTGAAAAGCTGCCAGAGGACCCCCCGACTCCTTCCACTATGTTTAACCAGGCCCTTTCCAAACAGCTGGTAAAATTTAGCTAAAGAAATGAGCTGGGTTAGCTTATTCTGTATGATACGCCTTTCAGGATTTCTGATTTCACAATTTTTCAATATTTGTTATCATTTAACATTCTTAAGATTGTCCAACACCTTCAGCTTGGCTGTTCATATAGTACAGGAGATGCTAATCTTGCCTGACTGAGATCTATTGTCCCTTTCTTGCAGTCCTATATCTGAACATTTAGTTTTTGAAAACCGTGGTGGTGGCTGTGACCAGATAGTGAATTACAACAGAAGATATTTCAGAGATGAAAATCATAAATCCATGTTTCCTGTAAGATGCAGGCATATAGCTATAAAATAGTCAGTTATTCACTATAGTTCATCCTCTTGGGTCAGATTATCCTCTGAATTCACTGAGCATGTGAGATGGTCTATAAATTTTCATGAGGAAGGAACTGGCTTCTGTAATGGTTGCTGAAGTAATTCACTTGAAAGAGCCTTGGCTTCATCAGTGAAATGCAAAAGAAAACCCACCAATGATACAACACTGGAGAAATTGCAATCACCAATCAAAGCTGTTTCTATCAACTTGTATGCAAAGTTATATGATAACAACGGGGCCATATTGTTTCATCCTTTGGACCCAAGTAATGCAACTTGGGGAGGTTCCTGTGGCCTTGAATATAGGGGAAAGAGGCCCAGACACACCCTCTGAAATGGTAGGCAGTTGCAAGATATTCAAGCTGCGTTGGGCATTTGCCCAACAGAGACAGAACCACAATTTATGACCATTCCACTAACATGACGAAAACAAGATTTCCATTTGGCAGAATCAGTACCTGAGGATATCAGCAACCAGATCACTGGAGTATTTGTTAGTGGGAACTGATTGGGAAATAATCAAGCTAAGAGTTCATTTTTTAATTTCACTACACATATTTGGAAAAGTTGGAAAAGTTCTAGAGTCATGCAGCATGAAAACAAGTCCTTTGGTCCAAATTGTCCATGCCAACCAAGTTTCCCAAACAAAATGAGTCCCATTTGCCTGCATTTGGTCCATATCTCTCTAAACATTTCCTCTTCATGTGCCTGTTCAAATATCTTTAAATGTTGTAACTGTACCTATCTCAACCTCTTCCTCTGGCAGTTCATTCCCTACACGCACCACATTCTGAGTGAAAACATTGCTCCTCTGGTCCCTTTTAAATGTTTCCTCTCTCACCTTTAACCTATGCTGTCTTGTTTTGAACTCCCCTACCCTAAGGAAAAGACCTTCTCTATGCCCTTCATTATTTTATAAACCTCTATAAGGTCACCCCTCAGCCTCTTAAGCTCTTCGGACAAATGTCCCAGCCTATCCAACATCTCGTTACAACTCAAATCCTCCAGTACTGGTAACATCCTGATGAATCTTTTCTGCACCTTTTCCAGTTTAATAACATCCATTCAAGCAGGACAACCAAAATTGTACACAGTACTCCAAAAGTGGTGTCACCAATGCCCTGTACGGCTGCAACGTTATGTCCTAACTCCTCTACTCAGTGCTCTGACCGATGAAGGCAAGCATGCCAATTGCTTTCTTCACTGCCCTTTCTATCTGTGATGCCACTTTCAAGGAACTGTGTATCTGAACCCCTAGGTTTCCCTGTTCAACAACACTCCCCAGGGTCCTATCATTAACTGTGTAAGTCCAGGGTTAGAGATGACATGAAGATAGAAGCGTAGAGTGATGAATTTACTGGAGATTGGGACTAGCTGGAGATTGGGACTAGCTCTTTTGAGAGCTGGTACAGACATGATGAGTCAAATGGCATCATTCTGTACTGTACAGTTCTATGATTCTCTATGTCAAAATTAGCCTGTGACTTTTCCTTTACAAATCCACATTGCATCTCCTTGATCCATTCATATTTATCCATTTGCCATTTTGTTTCTAATAACATATTCTAGTGATTTTCTAGTGATTTTAACTTGTAATAGACAAATTAGCCTATAATTTATTAGGTTATCTCCCTTCTTAAATAGCAGAATGGCACTGACGATCTTCCAAAGACGTGGACTTGTCCTTAATCAAGAGAGTTATGTAAGATCATGACAAGAGTATTAACAATTTCTTCATCTACTACCTTGATTATCCTAGGATGGGAACCATTAGGCTCTGGAGATTTCTATAACTTTAAACTCATTTGTTTCTGCATATTTTTACTTGTATTGAATCTAATTAATTCCTCATCTCAATTTATTTTTAGTTTCCAAAGTATCTCTGGAATTTTATTTTCTGTGTGAAGATTGATACTAAAGCATAAGAGCAATTTTTGCTCTTATGTTGGGCGCACTGACTGAAAACTCCATAAACCAGATTTGGGAGAAAGTACACCGATGTACTCATTATCATTCCAGGAGGGTGGGTGCTAATGAGAGTCAGGTTTGCCACAGGGATACAAAGACGTTTTGTGTGAAAGAGGCAGTGGTCCAGGACATGTAAGAAAAAGAATAAAACAAAAAATGCCCTCTAGCTCTCACTTCTCAGTTTGCCTTATCCTCTCTATGTACTCACCATGTCACATATAAATCAAATCAATGTCTCCCACCCAAAGCCCCTTACATATATACTAAGCTATGCCACTCTACGTACTCACATTGCTCTTTATAGATCCTGTGCCAACTTAATACCAACTCATGCCAACCCATGCCTTCCAACTCACTCACCATCTTTGCATTCAAGCCTCCAAACAAACTCATCCGGTTTTCACTATGACCTGACCTCAGGAGGTATGCTCAGATGAAATAAAATTAAGTCGCAGTTGTATATATATCAGGACCACGTTCGAGGAGCTTTAAATAAATGAGAACTGCACACTGTACTAGTGCACATACTGATGAACATTTATAAACTACGTACCTCAGACTCAGAAATATGACTGAGAAGGACTTCAGCAGAACATTCTTCCATTAGTTCCCAGTCTTACGTAATATGACACTGGGCTAATGCACTCCATTGGCATACAGCTAGTAATTCCATATAATACATCCATTGTAGACCTCATTATTTTCAAAAAACACTCTCACTTAAAACAAAATTGAATTTTTAAGTTTTTTTCAACCACTTAATTCCTTATAAAATCATTCAAGCACATAATCACTTTTGAAAACATATGTTTACATTCATAATACAACACTAGTTATAACACTATTAGGGGAAATTAGATTAGGACAGCTGTTTGAGAGTAAATTCACATCTGACATGTGGCAGTCTTTTCAAGGCCAAATGATCAGGACTAGGATGATCTTGTGAGGGTGAAAGATAAGGGTGGTAAGATTAAGGAACCCTGGATGACAACAGATGTTGAAAGTTTAATGAAAGAGAAAAGAAGGAAGATTTTGTAAGGTTTAGGAAACTGAAATAAGATAAGACCCTTGAGAAATATAATGGAAGCAGGAATGAGCTTTAACAAAGAATTTAGAGAGCTAAAAGGGCCATAAAACGTCCTTGGCAAGTAGGATTAAAGAGAATCAGAAGATATTTCATACATGTATTAGGAGAAAGAAAGTAGTTAGAGAAAGGGTAGATCCACTCAAGAAAAAAGGATGGAATCTATGCATGGAGCCAGAGAAATGTGTAAGGTCCTTAATGAGCATTTTGCATCAGTATTCACCAAAGAAAAGGATAAGGATATTGGCAAGATGAGGGAGGGGAATGTTGGTATTCCGGGGCATGTCGATCTTCAAGAAAAGGTTGGGGGGTGGAGGGGTGAGGTGGTGGGGGGATGCGGGTTGTGTGTCTTGAAAAACGTTAAGGTAGATAGGTCCCCAGGCCTGATGGGACTTATCCCAGGATACTAAGGGATGAAAGGAAGGAAATTGCTGAGGCCTTGACAGAGATCTTTGTATCCTCTTTAGCCTCAGGGTAAGGTCCCAGAAGACTGGAGAATAGCCAATGTTGTTACTTTCTTTAAGAAGGGCATCAAGGATAATTCAGACTCACCTTCCAGGTGAAGCAGGGATTTACTCGTGCTTCACTCACTTTAGACTTTTGTATTTGCTGCTCATAATGTGGTCTCCTTTACACCGGGGAGAAGAAGCACAGACTGGGCGACCACTTTGAAGAACTCCTACGTTCTGTTTGCAAAAATGACCCTGAGCTTCCAGTTCTGAGGAAGGGTCACCAGACATGAAACGTTAACTCTGATTTTTTTCTTCACAGATGCTGCTAGGCCTGCTGAGCTTTTTAAGCAACTTCTGTTTTTGTTCCTGATTTGCAACATCCACAGTTCTTTCATTTTTTTCAACTGATCTTCCAGTCGTCTGTCATTTCAACACACCGCAATGTTCCCTAGCCAACATCTCTGTCTCAGGCTCGCTGCATTGCTCCAGCAAAGCTTAGTACAAGCTGGAAAAAACAAAGTTCTAAAGTATGGTCATTTTACATAAAATATTAACTCTGCTTTCTCTCCACAGATGCTGCCAGACTTGTTGAATTTTTCCAGCAATTTCTGCCATTGTTTCTGTTTTCGAGCATTCGCTTTTTTTTGGAAAAAACATTTCACTTTCCACTTTGGAAGCCTGCAACCTTGCAGACGCAATACTGAGTTCAATAATTTAGTCCTGAGCACCTTCTCCCATATCCTTACCCCAATCCTCACACACCAGACTTTGCCATCACAAACTGCTACCACAAACAACACATTGTCACTTATAATGATCCCTATTAGTAGCTCATCATTCTCCCTGACAGGCCTTTACCCATTCCTTTGTCTGCTCAGCTGTTTTTCTCCCTCTGTCTCTGGCCTCCATCTCCACGTATTGTTCACTCCTTCCTCCTCCTCCAACCCCTTCTTTAGCACATATACCAACCTTCTCCTAGTTACTATCAGTTCTAAAGAAGGGTTGGTGGACCCAAAATGTTAACTCTGCTTTCTCTCCACAGATGCTGCCAGACCTGTTGTGTTTTTCCAGCAATTTCTGTTTTTGTTTCTGATTTCCAGCATCTGCAGTTCTTCGGGTTTTTGTTAAGAATAATCTAGGAAATTATAAGCCAGTGAGCCTTACTTCAGTTTTAGGGAAATTATGGAAGAAGATTCTTAGGGACATGATTGCCTTGCATTTGGAATGGAATGGATTTATTTGGGATAGTCAGCGTGGCTTTGTGTTGGGGAGGTCTTGTCCCACAAATTTGAGTAAGATTTTTGGGGAAGTAATGAAGATGATTGATGAGGGGTGGGCTGGGGATGTTGTCTACATGGACTTTATTAATACATTTGACAAAGTCCCTCATGTTAGGCTGGTCCAAAAGATTAAGTCATATGGGATCTATGTTGGGTTGATATGTTAAATACAAATTTGGTTTGGTCATAGAAGACACAGGCCAGTTGTAAAGTGGTGATTTTTCTAACTAGAGCTCCGGGACCCCTGTTGTTTGTTAAATCCATAAGTGAAATGTGGGTGGTCAGTTGGTAAGTTTATGGATGACACAAAAATTGATGGAATTGTAAATAGTGATGAAGGTTGTCAAGGATATAGCAGAATTTAGACCAGTTGCAAAATTAAATCGAGAAATGGCAGATGGTGTCTAGTCCAGATATGTGTGAGCTGATGCACAATGGGAGGTCAAATGCAAGAGGAAAGTATACAATGAATGGCAGGGTCCCTAGGAACATTGATCTATAGAGAGATCTTGGGGTACAAGTCCATAGCTCCCTGAAAGTGGCCACACAATTGGATGAGGTGGCAATGAAAGCACATGGCCTGCTTGCCTTCAGCGGTCAGGGCATTGAGTAGAAAAGTTGTCAAGTCACGTTGCAGTTCTGTACAATTTTAGTTCGGCTATCTTTGGAGTACAGTCTGCCGTTCTGCTCACCACAACATAGGAAGAATGTGGAGGCTTTGCAAAGGGGCCAAAATATGTTTAGCAGGATGTTGCCTGGATTGGAGTGTATTAGCTATGAGGAGAGGTTGGACAAACATGGATTGTTCTCACTGGAGTGTCAGAGGCTGAAGGGCAACCTGATGGAAGTATATAACAATATGAGAGGCATGAATAGGGTAGATAGTTGGAGTCTTTCCCAGGATGGAAATTTTCAAATATTAGTGCAAGTAGTTTTAAAGTGAGAGAAGCAAAGTTTAAAAGAGATGTGCGAGGCAATTTTTTTTAACACAGAGGGTGGTAGCTGTGTGGAACGTGCTGCCAGAAGAGATGGTAGAATCTGACTTGATGGCAACGTTTAAGGTGCATTTCGACAGATGCATTAACAGGCATGGAATACAGGGATACAGACCATGTGCAGGCACATGGGATTAGTTTACAATGACATCATGAACGGCGCAGACATGGTGGGCTAAAGGGCCTGTTCCTGTGCTGTGCTGTTCTATGTTCTAAATCCTTACAAAGACTTTATACCCAATTGGAGCTGTCAATCAAACTGTGAACTGACATGCACCCAATTCTGATGTTGATGTGTCAAATTGATTTTTTGATTTTTTTTTATACATGCTCATATCTATGCTTAACAAATCTAAAGTGCACCATACCTCTCCCAAGGTACTTGATGGACCTATCTATTAGGATATTCTATTCAAATAATTTTAGACCTTTTCGACCTTTTCCACAAAACCCATGAGCCATGCTCTGGGCAAACCACAAAGTGCAATTCGATCTATTTGAAGGCACGTTTTTTATGGTTACAGCTGCCTTTGTGAACTGTAGATGTGCAAGCAACAACTTGCCCTCATTTCGGTCCCTACCTGAGTGAAAAAATTGGATATCAGGTTTGAGGACACATCTACTGGAATTGGTGAAATAGTACTATCGTTTTGGTTCAATCAGAGACCCTTTCCATGCCAGTGAAAATTCAGGCCTAAGTCGCTATTGAGAACGTTTGCCGTTTTCTTATTTCAAAATTTGAATATCACTTGCACATTATCACTTAGGGATCTATACTGCCCACAGCTTCCATTGTATGATAAGGTCTTTGCAGTTGTCCTTGATGACTCTGATCGTTTCTGTCTTATCCCCCAAAGTTAGCCTTACCTGAATTTAAAACATTGGCTTGTGACTTATCTCTTCTTTTCAGACCTAGTATTAAATTCTATCATAGTAGGGTCATTATTAGCTAAGTGTTCCTTGATCTGCATTGATCTGTACAGCTCAGTCCTTCCATCTGCAACACTATGTTCAATTTTGGGCACAATACCTCAGAAAAGATATATTGACATGGGAGGAGGTACAGCTTTGAGCATTGAAAATTATAGAGGGCTGAAAGGATTGAATTACATGGACGTGATATATATTATTATTAATATTCTCTTGAGTTTTGAAGGTTGAAGAATGTTCAGATCAAACTATTTTGAAACAATTAACAGATTTGACAGGGAGAAACCAACCCTCCTGCCCTCTAGTGAAAGGTACTTCATTTAGGAAGCAGTTCAATTAGCATTGTCATTATATCTAATTGATGGAGCCAAAAATTGCATCTGATTCAGTTATATTTGTATCCTGCTCCTATGATGCTGCTTGACCTGCTGTGTTCATCCAGCCCCATGCTTGTTATCTCTGATTCAGTTAAGTGTTTTGGCTGATGAAGAAACAGTATTATCAAACAAGTCATGGCATGGGAAATAAAGAGCAAGTATGCTGTTTAGATTTTAACACTATTCAGGTTGGAGTTAAAACTCCCTGCTGTTATGCCTGTAAACTTCTTAGAGTTCGGGTTGCCTGTTCTCTCTGGCTGCTGTTTTCAGTCATCTGTTACACTGTCATTCTCCTCAAAGGGCAACACAGAGCAGGCTACAGTAATCTTTGAAGCTTGTCAAGATTGTACTATATCACTCCCACTGATCTGCCTGGGTGATTGAATGCTCACCTACAAATGTGTCCAATGGAGACCTTGATGGAAGCACATTCTAGTGTACGTTCCCATGAGATTCCCATCTTTAGTATATCAGTCATATTATCAGGCATCCCTGCCTTATAAAGCCTTCATCCCTCTAGCAACTGTCTCTGGAGCCTTCAACTGAAAATCACAACATGTATTGCAGTCTGATGAAACAGTTTTCATAGCTATCAGCTAATGAACATTATTTGATTTTCACGATTCAAAATCCCCTGTACTCTAGTGCAGTGCTGAAGACTAATGAGAGACGGTGTCAGGCAAAGGAATCAAAAGAGAAAAATTGAGACATCAGAGCGGTGTAGTGATTTAAAACAAACAGAAACGTAAGCGTAATAATGCATTAGTGACTAAATTCCATGAAAATAATTACAAAACTAAACACTCAAAGGGCCTTTATCTGAATACGTAGACGTTCTGTAAGATGAGAGATGAATTAGTGACACAAATAGAGATAAATGGTTTAGATCTAATCACCACAACAGAGACATGGTTACAAATTGACCAAGGTGCACTGTTCAAAAAGGCAAGCACATTTGCAAAGGTGGAGGAGTAGAATTGGCTTTGGAATTGTGGATCCAAAGAAGGGGAATGCAGTGGTATGTGTCGAGGTTCGTCCCGAGCAGCTCCATGACACGGGACTCCGTGCTGTACGGGCTGTTTCCTGGGATGCACACCAAGACCAATATCAACTGTGCCTTGAAGACCATCAATGCGGTGAAAGACGCTCTTTGGTCTGCCCGCAACTTGCTGGTCTTCCAGCTGAAAGAACTAACCCCGACCGAGTGTTGTAGACTGGTGCACTCCAAGGTCCAGGACTACGTGCTGAAGGATGCGCTAAAGCTTGGGGCGGCCACGCCAAGGTGCGATGGGGAAAGACCACCGTGTAGGACCCCTCAGCCGGAATATAACAGGGGCCCTTTCTGTAACTGGTCCAGCTGGGGCCTCCTCCAACTGGTCAGGGGGCCAACTGGGACTGCGCGGTGAGACAACCGCGGGAGTTTTTTCTTTTGTTTTTGTTTTTTTTTCCCTTTAGTTGGCGTACGTACCCCCTGGGTAATCCGGAGCGGATGGTATGACCGGGTAGGTCTGTAAATTTGTTTATTTTTATATTTCGTGAATAAAGTATATTTTTTCAAAAAAAAAAATTGTGGATCCAAACAAAGGGAATTCGTGGAATGCCGACAGGATGGCTTTTTGGAACAGCTTCTGATGGAGCCCACAAGGGAGCAGGCTATTCTGGACTTAGTGCGATGTAATGAGCCAGACTTTATAAAAGACCTTAAAGTAAGGGAACACTTAGGAGGCAGCGATCATAATATGGTAGAGTTCAGTCTGCGGTTTGAAAGAGAGAATGCAAAATCGGGTGTTAATGATGTTACAGTTAAATAAAGGTAATTACAGGGGCATGAGAGAGGAACTGACGAAAATCGACTGGAAGCAGAGCCTAGCGGGGAAGACAGTAGAGCAACAATGGCAGAAGTTTCTGGGTGTAATTGAGGACACAATACAAAGGTTCATCCCAAAGAAAAGAAAGATTATCCGGGGGAGGATTAGACAGCCACGGCTGACAAAGGAAGTCGGGCAATGTATCAAAGAAAAAGAGACAGCCTATATAGTGGCCAAGAGCACTGGGAAATCAGAAGATTGGGAAGGGTACAAGAACAAACAGAGGATAACAGAGAAATAAGGAAGGAGAGGATCAAATACAAAGGTAGGCTAGCCAGTAATATTAGAAATGATAGTAAAAGTTTTTTTCAATACATAAGAAACAAACGAGAGGCAAAAGTAGACATTGGGCCACTCCAAATTGATGCTGGAAGGCTAGTGATGGGAGATAAGGAAATAGCTGAAGAACTTAATAAGTATTTTGCGTCAGTCTTCACAGTGGAAGACATGAATAATATCCCAACAATTAAGGAAAGTCGGGGGCAGAGTTGAGTATGGTAGGCATTACAAAAGAGAAAGTGCTAGAAAAGCTAAAAGGTCTAAAAATTGATAAATCTCCTGGCCCCGATGGGCTACATCCTAGAGTTCTGAGGGAGGTGGCTGAGGAAATAGCGGAGACGTTGGTTGTGATCTTTCAAAAGTCACTGGAGTCAGGGGAAGTCCCAGAAGATTGGAAAATCGCTGTTGTAACCCCCTTGTTTAAGAAAGGATCAAGACAAAAGATGGAAAATTATAGACCGATTAGCCTAACCTCGGTTGTTGGTAAAATTCTAGAATCCATCGTTAAGGATGAGATTTCTAAATTCTTGGAAGTGCAGGGTCGGATTAGAACAAGTCAGCATGGATTTAGTAAGGGGAGGTCGTCCCTGACAAACCTGTTAGAATTCTTTGAAGAGGTAACAAATAGGTTAGACGAGGGAAACCCAGTGGATGTTATCTATCTAGACTTCCAAAAGGCCTTTGATAAGGTGCCTCATGGGAGGCTGCTGAGTAAGGTGAGGGCCCATGGTGTTCGAGGTGAGTTACTGGCATGGATTGAGGATTGGCTGTCTGACAGAAGGCAGAGAGTTGGGATAAAAGGCTCTTTTTTGGAATGGCGACCGGTGACAAGCGGTGTCCCGCAGGGTTCAGTGTTGGGGCCGCAGCTGTTCACTTTATATATTAATGATCTGGATGAAGGGACTGGGGGCATTCTGGCAAAGTTTGCCGATGATACGAAGTTGGGTGGACAGGCAGGTAATACAGAGGAGGTGGGGAGGCTGCAGAATGATTTAGACGGTTTAGGAGAGTGGTCCAGGAAATGGCTGATGAAATTCAACATGAACAAATGCGAGGTCTTGCACCTTGGAAAAAAGAATACAGGCTCGGACTATTTTCTGAACGGTGAAAAAATTCATGAAGCCGAAATACAAAGGGATCTGGGAGTGCTAGTCCAGGATTCTCTAAAGGTTAACTTGCAGGTTGAGTCCGTGATTAAGAAAGCGAATGGAATGTTGTCATTTATCTCAAGAGGGTTGGAATATAAAAGCAGCAATGTGCTTCTGAGACTTTATAAAGCTCTAGTTAGGCCCCATTTCGAATACTGTGTCCAATTTTGGGCCCCACACCTCAGGAAGGACATACTGGCACTGGAGCGTGTCCAGCGGAGATTCACACGGATGATCCCTGGAATGGTAGGCCTAACATACGATGAACGGCTGAGGATCCTGGGATTGTATTCATTCGAGTTTCGAAGGTTGAGGGGAGATCTAATAGAAACTTACAAGATAATGCATGGCTTAGAAAGGGTGGACGCTGGGAAGTTGTTTCCGTTAGGTGGGGATACTAGGACCCATGGGCACAGCCTTAGAATTAGAGGGTGTCAATTTAGAACGGAAATGAGGAGACATGTCTTCAGCCAGAGAGTGGTGGACCTGTGGAATTCATTGCCACGGAGCGCAGTGGAGGCCGGGACGTTGAATGTCTTCAAGGCAGAGATTGATAAATTCTTGATCTCGCAAGGAATCAAGGGCTACGGGGAGAGTGCAGGTAAGTGGAGTTGAAATGCCCATCAGCCATGATTAAATGGCGGAGTGGACTCAATGGGCTGAATGGCCTTACTTCCACTCCTATGTCTTATGGTCTTATGGCTGTAAAGGATGATATCAGGATATAAGTGAGAAAGGGACATGGATCAAAAGATGAGGTTGTAAAATTAGTACGAACGTTGATTAAGAATAACAAGGGTTGGAAAATATTGTTGGGAATAGTTAATAGCTCCCTAAGAGCAGTTATAACATTGGAAATGGTACCAGGTAAAAATAATTGGAGATTGTCGCAAAGGCAATGTTTTGCTGAACAAAGAGACATGCTGTTGAAGATTTTTGTCTTGTACTTTTCTGGACAGAATTATATGAATACAAAATGTCAAAAGGAACAGAAATCCACACCATTTAAGAAGATGGTGCTGATTAGTTGGCAGAAAGATTACCATAGAGCATGGACCAGTGGAGTTGAGAGCATAATCAGATTAGTTTATCTCGTTGAATGGTATAGCAGGTGCTGAATAATGTTCTACTGCTTCTAACTTGTATATTTGTATGATTTGTGGGGCAGAATGTAATGCACATGATCATATGTGAACAGTGCATAATGCTTTGCATTCTGGAGAATCTTATATTGTAGAGGTGAAAAGAGTCCGCTGAAATCACTGGCTGTAGTCAATGTATCTGTGATGTTCAAAGTTCAATAAAATCATGGATGATCTGAGTGTAATCTCAAATCTGCACTTGAGTCTACCTTAATTACCCTTCACTCCCTTACTCATAAAGAATCTACCTACATCTGCCTTAAAATATCGAAGGACTGCTTCCAATAGCTTTTTGAGAAGAGTTATAATGTCGCAAGACCCTCCTGAGAAAAAAAAGGCCAATTCATCTGAATGAGTGACTCCTTATTTTTAAACAATGATCCCTAGTTCTAGATTCTCCCATAAGATGAAACATCCTCACCACATCCACCTTGTCAAGACCCTTCAGAAATGTATTTGTTTCAATCAAGTCACCTCTAAGTTTTCTAAAGTCTGGAGGATACAAGCCTAACCTGCCCAACCTTTCCTTATAAGACAACCAAGGCATTCCAGATATCAATCTTGTAAACGTTCACTTAAATGCCTCTGATATATTTATGACATAGCTTAAAAAAGTGCCCATTATTGTAAAAGGTACACCCAGGTGTGGTCTCATCAGTGCCCGATATAACTGAAGCGTAACCTTCTTACTTTTGCATTCAATTCCCCTTATAATAAGTGATAACCTTCCATGAGCTTTCCTAATTACTTACTGTACCTATACACATACCTTTTATGGTTCATGCAGGAAGACACCCTGATTGCTCTGCATCTCAGAGTTCTGTGATCTCTCATTATTTGATAGTTTTGTTTTATTCTTTCTGTCAAAATGGACAATTTGACATTTTCCTGTATTATTCTCCATTTGCCACACTTTTGCCCAATTCACTTCATGGGCATCTTTTTATTGCCTCCTTAAGTTATCTTCACAACTTACTTTTCTATCTATCATTGTGTCATCAGCAAAAGTGGCAAACACACCTTCTATCCCTTCATCCAAGCTATTTATATAAATTGAAAACCTTTGAGATCTCAGCACCAATCCCTCTGATACATTGCTCTTTACATTTTAGCAACGTGAAAAAGACTCATTTATTCCTATTCTCCGCTCTTTGCTAGCTAGCTAATCTATCTTTGCCAATATGCTACCCCCACACCATTAGCTTTTATTTTCTGCAATAACATTTGATGTGAAAATGTGTCAAATTCCTTCTGGGAACAAGTACAATACACCCACTCATTCCACTTTATCCACATCCTTAAAGGACTTCAGTAGATTGGTCAAAAGCCATTTTTTTTTCACAAAACCATGTTGACTCACCTGGTCTATCTCTGACCCCTCCCTTCCCTTCCTCGACATTTCTGTTTCAATTTCTGGGGATAGACTGGCCACCAAAATCCACTATAAACCCTTTGACTCCCACAGCTACCTGGACTATACATCCTTGCACCCTGCTTCCTGTAAAGACTCTATCCCATTCTCTCAGTTCCTCCGTCTCCGTCGCATATGTTCAGATGAGGCCAACTTACAACAAGGGAGCCTCTGAAATGTCCAGCTCCTTCCTCAACTGAGGATTCCCCAGCTCCATTGTCAATAGGGCCCTCAACTGGGTCCAGGCCATCTCCCGTACTTCCTCCCTTTCCCCTCTCTTCCTTCCTGCAACAGCAATAGGGTTCCCCTTGTCCTTAACTATTATCCCACCAGCATCCAAATCCAGAAGATCATCAGACGCCATTTCCGCCACCTCCAGTGAGATGCCATCACCAGACACATATTCCCCTCCCCTCCCTTGTCCACCAGGGACCATTCCCTCCAGGATACCCTGGTCCACACTTCCTTCACCCCCAACACCTCCCCACAGCCCTACGGCACCTTCCCCTGTAACTGGCGAAGGTGCAACACCTGCCCATTTACCTCCTCCCTCCCCAGTATCCAAGGGCCCAAACATACCTTCCAGGTGAAGCAACACTTCACCTGCACTTCCCAGAATCTACTCTATTGCATTTGCTGCTCACAATGCGGTCTCCTCTACATTGGAGAAACGAAGCGTAGACTGGATGACTGCTTTGCAGAACATCTACGTTCTGCTCACAACAAAGACCCTGAACTACCTGTTGCCTGCCACTTCAATGCACCACCCTGCCCCCTGGCCAACATCTCTGTCTCTGGCTTGCTGCAGTGTTCCAGCGAAGCCCAAAGCAAGCTGGAAAAACAACAACACCTCATTTTCCACGTTCTGAGGAAAGGTCACCAGACCCAAAGTATTAACTCTGATTTTTTTCTTCACAGATGCTGCCAGACCTGCTGAGCTTTTCCAGCAACTTCTGTTTTTGTTCTTGTTGACCATGTTGACTCTGCCTGATTACTTTGAACTTCTGTAAGTGCCTTGTTACAACTGCTTTAACAATAGCTGTTACATTTCCCTACAGCAGATGTGAATCTGACTAGCCGATATTTTCCTGATCTGTCTTGTTCACTCTTTTTGAATGCACAAGCTACACTCACTAATGTCCACTCTCTTGAGACTATCCCTGAATCAATAAGGTCTTGGAAATTTAAAACCAATGCATCAACTAACTCATTAGCCACTTCTTTTCAGACCATACAATGAAGTCCACCAGGACCCAATTACTTATCATCCCAGAGTTTCAACAATTTACTCAGTGCCAATTCACTGGGGATTGCGATTTTCTCCTTCCATTTCCCGCTTCTGTCCTTTCCATGGCGTGATTTTTTTGCTGCTTCTGGGTGTTATGTGTGTGACCTATTGTGAAGAATGATGCAGAATACTTGTTACACTCATTTGCCATTAACTTATTTCCAGTTATGACAAGGTTTAGAGCTGGATGAACACAGCAGGCCAAGCAGCATCATAGGAGCAGGAAGGCTGACGTTTCGGGCCTAGACCCTTCATCAGAAAAGGGGGAGGGGAAGGAGGTTCTGAGATAAATACGGAGAGATGGGGAGGCGGACAGAGGAGAAGATAGGTGGAGAGGAGACAGACAAGTCAAAGAGGCAGGGATTGAGCCAGTAGAGATGAGTGTAGGTGGGGAGGTAGGGAGGAGATAGGTCAGTCCAGGGAGGACGGACAGGTCAAGGGGGCAGGATGAGGTTAGTAGGTGGGAAATGGGGGTGCGGCTTAAGGTGGGAGGAGGGGATGGGTAAGAGGAAGAACAGGTTAGGGAGGCGGGGACAAGCTGGGCTGGTTTTGGGATGCAGTATGGGGAGGGGAGATTTTGAAGCTTGTGAAATCCACATTGATGCCATTGGGCTGCAGGATTCCCAAGCTGAATATGAGTTACTGTTCCTGCAGCCTTCGGGTGGCATCGTTGTGGCACTGCAGGAGGTCCAGGATGGACATGTCGTCTGAGGAATGGGAGGGGGAGTTGAAATGGTTCGTGACTGGGAGGTGCAGTTGTTTATTGCGAACCGAGTGTAGGTGTTCTGCAAAGCGGTCCCCAAGCCTCCGCTTGGTTTCCCCGATGTTGAGGAGGCCACAAAGGGTACAGCGGATGCAGTATACCACATTAGCAGATGTGCAGGTGAACATCTGCTTGATATGGAAAGTCTTCACCTTGTTATCTCGGATTCTCCAGCATCTGCAGTACCTATTATCCCTTATATGAGTTATGTCTTGGCATCCCAGCAGGAGTCAGGATGTTGGCAGAAATTAAATCAGGAGATAGAAACGGCATGTAAGAAATGTACAATTACAATAATCATGGGGGAACTGATTGTGCAGGGAAAATCAGGTTGGTAGCGATTGGCAAGAAAAGTAATTTGTTGAATGTCCATGTTGGTTTTTTGGAGCAACTTGTGTCAGAGCCCACTAGGAAACAGGCACTTCTTGATTTAGTGATGTGTAATGAGGCAGACTTGATTAGGGAGCTTAAGGTGAAGGAAACTCTTGACAGCAGTGACCCTTATATGATAGAATTCACCCTGCAGTTTGAGAGGGAGAAACTGGAGTAAGATGTAACAATTTTAGAATTGAATAAATGTAATTACAAAGACATGAGGGAGGAGCTGGCCAGAGTTGATCGGAAGGGGAGCCTAACAGGGAAGACAGTGGAGCAGCAGTGGCAGGAATTTCTGTGGGTAATTCGGGGTGCACAGCAGAAATTCATCCCAAGGAAGAAAAAACATACCAAACGGAGGGTGAGGCAACCATAGCTGTAAGCAAAACAAAAAGCATACAATGTATTGAAGATTAGTGTGAAGCCAAGGGATTGTGAATCCTTTAAAAACAAGCAGAGGACAACTCAAAAAGCAATAAGGAGCGAGAAGCTGAAATATGAGAATATGAAAGATAGTTACTAATATAAAAGAAGACTTCAAGAGTGTATTAGATATATAAAGGTAATAGAGAGGCAATTGTGGACATTGGACCATTGGAAAATGAGGCTGGAGAACTAGCAATGGGGAACAAAGAAATGGCGGAAGAAGTGAACTCACTATTGGAAGACTCCAGCAGCATACCAGAACTTCAAGAGAGTCAGGAGATAGAGATAAGTGTAGTGACCATCACTAAGGACAAGGGGCAGATGAAAGTGAACGGTTAGAAGGTAAGTAAATCACCTGGACCAGATGGACAACACCCCAGAGTTCAGAAGGAGATAGCTGACAAAATTGTAGAGGTAATGGCGGTGATCTTTCAGGAACTGCTGGAGTTGGGGAGGGTCCCAGAGGACTGGAAAATGGCAAATTCAATACCCCAGTTTAGGAAGTGAGGGAGGTAGAAGACAGGAAATTATAGGCTAGTTAGCCTGATCTTGTCATTTGTAAGATTTTAGAGTCCATTATTAAGGATGAGATTGCGGAGTATTTAGAAGTTTAAGATAAAGTAGGGTTGAGTCAGCACAGCTTCATCATGCCTGAGAAATCCATTAGAAAAAGGATGTATTATGGAGATTAGATAAAGGAGAGCCAGTGAACATGATCTATTTAGATTTCCAGACAGCCCTTGACAAGGCATTGTACTGGATGCTGCTGAATAAGTTAGGAGCCCTTGGTGTTATGGGCATGTTACTGGCCTGGATAGAGGACTGGCTGACTGGCAGATTTCATAGAGTGGGAATACAGAGCCTTTTTGATGATGGTAGCTAGTGTCTAGTGGAGATCCACGGGGGTTCATGCTGGCACCATAACTACTCTCTGATTTGTATGAAGGAACTGAGGACATTGTTGCTAAGTTTGCAGATGACACAAAGGTAGGTGGAGGGACTGGTAGTGTTAATGAGGCAGTGAGGCTGCAGAAGGACCTGCACAGACTAGGAGAGTGGGCAGAAAAGTGGCAGGTAGAGTCAGAGAGTCTTACAGTATAGAAACAGACATTCAGTCCAACTCATCTGTGCTGACCAGTCATCCCAATCTGATCCAGTCCCGTTTACGGCATTTGGCCCGTATCCCTTTAAAGACTTCTTATTCATACACCCATTCAGATGCCTTTTAAATGTTTAATTGTACCAGCTTCCACCACTTCCTCTGGCAGCCTGTTCCACTCAAGCACCACCCTTTGCTTGAAAAAAAAATCCCTCACGTCCTTTTTAAGTCTTTTCCCTCTCACCTTAAACCTATTCCCTCTAGTTTTGGACTCCTCCACCCTAGGAAAAAGACCTTAGATGCTCACCCTATCCATACACCTCATGGTTTTATAAACCTCTATAAGGTCACCCCTCAGCCTCCGACACTCCAGCAAAAAAACCCTCAGCCTATTCAGCATCTCCCCGTAACTCAAACTCCCCAGTCCTGGCAACATTCTTGGAAATCTTCTTTGCACTTTATCAAGTTTAACAATGTCCTTCGTATGGAAGGGTGACCGTGGAATATAATCTGAAAAAGTGTGGATTTATGCACTTTGTTTGGAAGAATAGAGGCGTAGAGTATTTTCTAATAGATAAAAGCTTTGGAAACCTGAAGCACAAAGACACTTAGGAGTCCTAGTTCAGGACTTTTAAGATTAACATGCAGTTGCCAGTTAAGAAGGTAAATGCAATGTTGGATGAGTAAAAACAAAAGCAAAGAAATATTGCTGAGACTGTATTAGGCTCTGATCAGACTGCATTTGGAATACTGTGCGTAGTTTTGGGCTTTGTATCTAAGGAAGGATGTGCTGGCATTGGAGGGAGTCCAGAGCAAGTTTACAAGAATAATCCTGGAGATGAAGGGCTTGTCATATGAGGAGTAGTTGAGATTCTGGGTCTCTACGCGATGGAGTTTTGAAATATGAGGAGGAATCTGATTGAGAGGCCTGGATAGGGTAGATGTGGAGAAAGTGTTTCCATTAGTAGGAAAGACTAAGACCTGAGGGCACAGCCTCAGAGTGAAGGAATGACCCTATAGAACTGAGATATGGAGGAATTTCTTCAGCCAGATAGTGGGGAATCTGTGAAATTCATTGCCATAGCTGCCTGTGGGGGCCAAGTCATTGAGGGATGTAACACAGAGTTAGATAGGTTTTTGATGATGAAGGAGATCAAAGGTTATGGGGAGAGGGCAGGAGAAGGAGTTGAGAAACATATCAGCCATGATCTATTGGTGGAGCAGACTCAATGGGCTGAATGAACTAATTCTGTCCCTCTATCTTAGGGTCTTATGGATCCCACTTGGTGCACTGTGAGCAGATCTAGGCACCATATGTTAGGAAAATATACTGTCCTTGGAGGGAGATTTGCTTGAACGGTATGTGGACTTCAGGGTTTAAGTTATGAGGACAGATTGTACAAATTGAGCCTGTTTTCTCTAGAGTTTGGAGAGTTAAGGGGTGATTTGTTCAAAGTCTTCAAGGTATTAACAGGAAAAAACAGGACAGATGAAGATAAACTATTTCCACTGATTGGGAATTCTACAAGTAGGGCTCCTAGTCTGACAATCAGGGCTAGACCATTCAGGAGAGATGTTAGAATGCACTTCTACACATAAAGGGTGGTAGATGTTTGGAACTCTCTTCCACACATAGCAGTGGATGCAGGATAAGTTGTTAAATTTATGTCTGAGATAGGTTTTCTTTGTTAAGCAAAGATGTTAAGAAATTTGGCCCAAATACCACATATGGAGTTAGATCTTTTAGATCTCCTATGATCTCATTGAATGGTGGAACATGCTTGAGGGGCTGAATGGCCTATACCTATTCCTATGTTCCTTATTTTTCCTAATATTGTCTTAAATGTCATGGTGTCAATTTTTTCCACATAATGTTCCTGTAAAGTACTTTGGGTTGCTTTTAACGACATTTGAAGGTGTTATATAAATGCAAGCAGCAGTTATTTTTCAAGGGCAATGATTAAGGTTGGATAAGATAAAGAGGTCATTTAATTCTGAATTTTGAGGCTGACCATTTCAACTAGACCCCGGAGGGTAGGGATGTTACATTTTTGTGTTTTACTACTCTACTTTTGATCTATTGCTCACTTTTTAATTGTCCTGTTTTACCACATAAAATATTAGTTCCTGAAATCTGTCAAATCCTACATTTTTTTTACAGGGGTGGCATATTTCAGCAGGAGATTAATCTGCTATGATGTAAGGTATTATAAATGATTGATACTGGACACATGATCAATTTGCTGAGATATTTTATACATAAATCAGCATGGTATTTAAATTTGTAATCTGTGACTGCACCGTTGTCAGTTTGAAAATCTTTTGTGTCACTGGCCATTTAATCTTTTACTCAACAATCAGCCTGATGAGAAACAGCAAGAAATGTTTAAATGCGAGAAATGTTGTAGAAAAAAATCACTTTCAGTGTAAGCTAGAGTTCGTTGTATAAATGATGTTGGCTGCACAATGGAATGCTTTTGTCTTCTGATAGGCCAAAACTCACCAACGGTTTGTACCTAACTCCAGTTGGAGCACCTTTGAGAAAGGATAGATGTGAATTGACATGAGCAGAGTCACAGGCTTATGTTCAGGTTTCCACATGATCTAATAAAGAATTGAATCTGTCTGCTTCTTCATTAGATACTGTGCCAGAGGGGACAGGACGGAAGACAAAGAGCTCATCAAGTTGCCAAACTCTCAGTGTCACCAGTGTGTTTGATTTGTTCAACATCAATACGAGGAAATGAATCAAAGTTCATGCTCCTAATTGTTTAAAGAAGAACCCATAATTGTTCAGTTCTTCTGTCAAAATTCAACTTCTGTATTTTTGTAGCTGGTCAATCAGAAGATCTTAATTTTCTTCCTTCCAACCATTAAGAAGTGCATTCAGATTGTTGGTATTCTTACTGTCCAATTACTGCTTAAGGAAAATATTCTGAAGGACTTTTTGTACAATATTATCTTCATATTGCACATCGTGGGATGGAGCTTTAGTAAGGGGCTTTCTTTTTTGCTTCCTACCACAACACTGCAGAATGTTTGCAGCTCAGGGAGCAAGTGAGCTCCAATCCCTTGAAACAACCTGCTAGGTGAGGCATGACAATGGTTCAGTGATAAACATTAAAATTGTAGACAATCATAGCACCAACGCACCGTCACGTCTATGCAATCTCATTGGAAGTGTCAGCTATTTGGTCACAGTTTTCTGCTACTTTCACATCTTCAAGTATTTATCTAATGCCCTGTCTGCATGTATTTTCATTTGCCAGACTTGCCCTGTAGAGGCCATATTGGATTTGGAAGTCTGGGCAGTCAAGGTGCTGAAAACACTATGGGCAGCAGCAATGCACCCAGCCTTGCCAATGAGCAGAAGATCTTAGTCACAGTCTGAAAACATAATAATATAAACTTTAATTTTGTAACACTAGAAAACACCAACCACTTGTACATTCATAGCAATGGCTTGACTAAATCAGATAGCTGCTACCCTGAAAGTTGATAATACCTGTTTATCCAGAAATGTTGATTGGTTGAGGGTTGAGTGAGGAGTAGGGGTACTGTCAGTCCTACTACTGAATGCGTGCTTAGGCGTCCAATGTAAAGAGATGACATTAACTGGAATTCTGAGCCCCAAAATAGCTTGAGTTAAATCAACGTTATACTCGTTTACTTATGATCTGCCTATTCTACATACTTTTGGTGAATGTTCACTCAAACATGCTGATATCCTCTGGTAGTGGATCAGATGAGTGCGCGCGTGGTCTGATGCCATTTTGAAACTCTAAGGCCACTTCACAATTCATCCAAATTTTTTGCCTCAATTTTTTGAAACCTACAATAGATTGTGAGATAACAAGCGTGGGGCTGGATGAACACAGCAGGCCAAGCAGCGTCATAGGAGCAGGAAAACTTGACGTTTCGGGCCTAGACCCTTCATCAGAAATGGGGGAGGGGAAGAGGGTTCTGAAATAAATAGGGAGAGAGGGGGAGGCGGATAGAGGATGGATAGAGGAGAGGATAGGTGGAGAGGAAGCAGACAAGTCGAAGACTAAGAAAGGTGATGTGGCTGTAGTACCTGGTTTGCTTCAGGACGTGGTCGAGCAGTTTCAAGGCCGAAGAGATTATGAGAGAGTTGCAGTGGGAGAGAGATTCCCTGAGGTTTGTCCGGAGGGAGGAGGGTAACATCTTCAGGGTAGGCATCCTTAGAAGAGACTTCGCAGTGGGGTTAAAATTGTATCAGAGATAAAAGGTACTGCAGATGCTGGAGAATCCGAGATAACAAATAGTTTGGATAAACGTGAGGTAATTCACAGCAGTAGCAAAAAACAAGAAGGTGAATTATTAACTGAGTGGTGATAGGTTGAGAAAGGGGAGATGCAATAAAACTTGGGTATCTTTGTACAGGTGCAGGAGGTGATGAAGAAAGCAAATGCTATGTTGGGCTTCATAGCAAAAGATCTTGAGTACAGATGCAGGGATGTCTTGCTGCAAATGTGCAGGGCCCTGATGAGAGTATGCCTAGAATACTGTGTGCAGTTTTGGTCTCCTTATGTGAGAAAAGACGCTATGAATATGAAGTGAGTTTACTGGATTAATTCCTGGGATCGTAGACTGACAACCAACAATACCAAACCCTGACCCCAACAGTATCACGGCGCCTTCCCTTGCACCTACAAAAAGTGTAACTCCTGCCCATTTACTTCCTCTCTCCTCACCAAATACACCTTCCAGGTGAAGCAGCATTTTACCTGCACTTCACTCAATCTAGTCCACTGTATTTGCTGCTCACAATGTGGTCTCCTCCACACTGGGGAAACAAAATGTGGGCTGGGTGATCGTTTCTCAGACCACCTACGTTTTGTCCACAAAAATGACCCTGAGCTTCCAGTTTCCTGCCACTTCAATGCACCACTGTTTTCTCTTGCCACCATCTCTGTCTTAGGCTTGCTGCAGTGCTCCAGCACCAATCAACACAAGTTGCAAGAACAGCACCTCGTTTTCCATTTGGGAACACTACAGCTTTCTGGACTCAATATTGAGTTCAATAGTTTTAGGGCTTGAGGCACCTTCTCCCATGTCCTTATCCCAAACCCCACACCTCAGAAACAAAAACAAAGTTGCTGGAAAAGCTAAGCAGGTCTGGCAGCATCTGTGAAGGAAAACACAAAGTTAACATTTCGGGTCCAGTGACCCTTCCTTAGAACATGTGACCCTTTCTCAGAATACACCAGGCCTTGTTATCACATGTTCTGCTTTTACACAGGACTCATTGTTAGCCACTGATAGTCTCCATTAGCAGATATTCATTCTCTGAGGTTGATCATTATCCACTACTTTGTCCACTGTTCTTCTCTCTCTTTGGGCTCAATCTCCACCATCACTTACTCCTCAGACCCTCTCCCCACCCTACCTTCTGCATAAAAACAAACCTTTATTCAAGCGACCATCAGTTCTGAGGAAGGGTCATGGGGTCATGGACCTGAAACAATACCTCTGATTTCTCTCCACAGATGCTGGCAGACCTGCTGAGCTTTTCTAGCAATTTCTGTTTTTGTTTCTGTCTTCCAGCAAATGTAAATCTTTCCGTTTTTATTTTGTTGTACAGAATGGTCCCAGGGATGAGGGCTTGATATATATGAGGAGAGGTTGAGGATTCTGGGTCTGTACTCGATGGAGTTTAGAAGGATGAGGGGGGATCTCTTTGAAGCTTATAGTCTACTGAGAGGACTGGATAGAGTGGGCATAGAGAAGATGTTTCCAGTAATAGGAGAGATTAGGACTCAAGGGCACAACCTCAGAGTGAAAGGACGATCCTTTAGAACTGAGATGTGAAGGAATTTCTTCAGTCAGATGGTAGTGAATCTGTGGAACTCATTGCCACAGAAGGCTGTGGAGACCAAGTCATTGAGGGTAGATTGGTTCTTGATGAGTGAGTGAATTAAGGGTTATGGCAAAAAGGCAGGAGAATGGAGGTGAGAAGTACTTTGGCCATGATTGAATGTCAGATCAGACTCTGGGCTTAATAGCCTATGTCTGATGTTCCTATGAGGCTGGATGCCCAATCCAAAGCTCAGCAGTAGAGAATGGCCTCAGTCCCACAGAAAGAAGTGGGTGCCAGTTAGGGAGGAAGCTGATTGTGATAGCTCTTCAACATGAAGGGGCTCTTGGATGTATTCTGCAAAAATGCAATTTGAGAATGAAGAAGTCTACAGATGACAGGATGTTTGGTAGGCAAGACTGGATTTGTGTGTTGGCACAACATTACATTCCAGCAATACCTTCATTGGCCATGGCCTGCAATGACTGGAGTGTTCCTGAGGGCACCCCTGAAACAAAGAACAAAGAAAATTACAGCACAGGAACAGGCCCTCCAAGCCTGCACTGACATGCTGCCCATCACAACTAAAACCCCCTACCCTTCCGGGTACCATATCCCTCTATTCCCATCCTATTCATGTATTTGTCAAGACGCCCTTTCAAAGTCATTATAGTATCTGCTTCCACTACCTCTCCCGGCAGCGAGTTCCAGGCGCCCACCACCCTCTGTGTAAAAAAACTTGCCTCGTACATCACCTTTAAACCTTGCCCCTTGCACCTTAAACCTATGGCTCCTTCCACGCTGGAAAAAACCTTTCTGCTGTCCTCCAGACTGTCACCTGCAATGAGCAAACTCTGAACAGGATAGTTGTGTGGAAAGGCTGGTGTCAGCACATGAATGGGGCTGGCTTTGAGCAATTGCATTTTGATGCTGGGCATGTTGGCTTGGGACAGAAAGTGATATTGCTCGATCTTCCTTGCCACAGGATTTAGAGGATTTTGCAAAGGCACCACAGTCATATTTCTCTAGGACTTTGAGCTGTCTGCTGTAGTTTGTCCAATTCTCTGAAATATTCCAGAATATTGGTGATTGTGAAGACTGCATCCTTTTAATTTTACTTTCTTTTTGATTTTGAGCTGAAATGAACAAAGGAGTGTTTTAAAACCAAGACTCATTGTACTTTTGAAACACAAATTACTGAAGCTCATTGTGAGTTGCTTTACGTTGCTACTTTGTTCAAGCAGTGTGGGAAAGCTGTTGGTAGACAGGCCAGCACTAGGGCATCTGTACAAAGTAAGATTCAGCCAGCAACAGTTTGTTGATTTGTTTATGAAGCTGTGACCATTTGAAGATGTCAAAAGCCATCAGCCTGATAACAGCAATCGAAATGACTTCTTGGAGCTTGGTTTGAATAATACTGGCAGAAACCTTTAGGCTGCAGCAAGGACAGATGGAGTGTCTTTCCTTCTAATAAAATATCCAAAGCCTGAAGAGAGACACTTTATTTTCACTCAACAGTTGCTGTCAGCTGTACTTTTAACCAGTAACAAAAAGATTTTGCAGCTATTGTACTAGTTACCTTTGCCTCCCGTGAAGAACTGAAAAGAACTTGGAGAAGAGAGATTGAAGAACAGAAAGTGCTGTCAAACAAAAGGATTAACTTAGCAAACCCTGTGGACTGGCACCATCCGCCCCAGTTGTTTTTTCTCCCCTCCACCATAACACCAATTTTTTTTGTCTGTCTGTGTTCATGCTGGCACTTTTTAGAAAAGGGTTAGCATTTTAATGAATGGAGTTAGACATTAACAATTCATAGATGTTTACATTAGAGTTTATTTGTAATAAGGAGTACTTATTGAGTACAGAAAACTGGTCCATGTTTTCTGTTAGCTGGGTCTATTCTAAGGTAAATTGTGTACTTTGATAACATTCTTTAGTTTTGTGATGATTTCAGGAATAACAAGGCATGATTTTTGTTGATATAAATTACAAAAAGTTGAGGCACCAGTACTAATCCTTTTTGCATCCCAATTATATCTTGCTAACCAGGAAATCGTCTATTGTATGCCTATTCACTGTTTCCTGCTAGCTTGCCAGCCTCTTATCCCTACCAATATGTTATTTCCAATGTCACGAGCTTTCATTTTCCATAATAACCTTTGATATAGAACCGTATCAAATGCCTTCTGGAAACCCAAGCACAGCACATCCAGTGGTTCCCCTCTTTCTAGAGCACATTACTTCATCAAAGATCTCCAGTAAATTGGTTGAACATGATTTCCCTTTTACAAGACCATGTTGACACTGCCTTATTATCTTGGACTTTTCTTCTTGTCCTTCTATAATGGGTTCAACGCCAGCTACTATGATCTTCTGTTAGATAGATTTTGCGATAACTTGTTCGTAGTTTCCTGATTGCTGTCTCTCTCTCTTTGAATGATTCCATTCTAATAATAATCCCTGAATGTAAGAAAATTTGGAAAAGTTGACCAATATACCAACTTTTGCACCAGCCACTTCTTTTAAGACACTAGGATGAAGTCCATCAGGTCCTGGACATTTGTTACCCTGCAGCTCCACAAATTTCTTCAGTGAAATTTCCCTGGTGATTGAAATTTCCTTCAGCACCTCCCTTATACTTCCTGATCTACAGCTATTTCTACAATGTTACTTATACCCTCTACAGTGAAGACCAATGCAAAATGCCTGTTTGGTTTGTCTGTCCCCTCCTTATTTTCTTTAATTAATCCTCTTTTAGAATCACTTTCTATAGGAACAACACACTCTTTGTCAAAAACTGAGAGTGCTGGAGAAACACAGCAGGCCTGTGGAGAGAACACACTGTTAGCGTTTCGAGTCCAGTGACCCTTTATCAGTTCATCAGCAGCTGCAGATCTTTATGTTTACACAATATGTTTATTCTTTTCTTCTTTAAATATCGTATATTTTTTTTCATGAAAAAATATCTAGCTAATTCTTTTCTTGCAGATGTTGAGAATCTTTTATCCAAAAAACCTCAGGACCCACCGTTTTTCAGGTAAAGGATATTTCCGGTTTTCAGATACAATTACAGATAAATCTGGTCTGTTCAGGTCTATTAGGACCTTTTGGAAAAAAATCTTGCTTAGTGTGGATGGACCCAAAGGACCTAAATGCAAGGTTTCTTTTCCCAAAGGGCCTGAGCTCAACATGTCTACAGGTCTGTCCAGGCCTGCTTTCAAAAAGATCTTTGGCGTTTTAAGTCTTTTTGATTTTCATTGTGTGGATAAAGGATACACAACTTGTACATTAATTTTTATTTTCTTTTCAACTGTTTAATCATATTTTGCTTTTGTAAAATATTCTGTCCAATTTTATCACTTGCCACCCATCTTTCTGCAATTATATTCTTTTTCTTTAAGTTTGTTACTATTTTTAACTTTTTTAGTAAATTATGGATATTGGCTCCTCTTGTTGGAATTGCAGGGGTATTCTTTTTTGATGGAATGTGTCTATTCTGTTGTAATCTGAAATATCCCCTTAAATTTCTGCCAGTGCATCTCTATAGACATCTCTTAACCTAATTTGTCAATTCATTTTGTTTTGCTTTACTTTCATGCCCTCATAATTACCCTTCTTTAAGTTTAAAATACTAATCTCTGACTCAGTCTTTTTTTCCACAATCTGAATGTAAAATTCAATCACATTGCTACCTAGGGATGCTATCACCATGAGGCCATTAATTAAGCCTATTTCGTTTTACAATGTAAAGTATTTTGTAGACTACTTGCTTCACAGTTTCAGAACATTCTGTCTATGAGGCAATTCAGAAACCATTCTTTGAACTACTCTTCTAGGTTACATTTGCCCCTTTGATTTTTCCAGTCTATATGTAGGTTAAAATTACCCATGCTTATTATCCTGATAATCTCTTATTTTGTGTCCTTGGTTAGTTTGTGCTCTTTGAAATTAGTGAAAGTAGGCATGAATGTGCAGAAGTACATAAATTTATAAACTACCAACTTCATTGGAACTGTCAACACCTGTCAAAGTCAATGATCAAAACTGTCAAAAGCAACTGTTAGGAGCACCTGTCAAAATTATCAAGAAAATCTCCAAAGGACCAGTCAAAAGGACCTTTAAAAGATTTCGAAAGGACCTGTCAAGAACAATTGTCAAAGTGAGCTGTCAAGCTGACGAGAGATTCGAAGAACTGCCCTTAAAATTTGAGAAAGAAAATGCCTGATATACTAAAAGAAATGGTACTTGCTGTTTGACTTCGTGGTTCACGTATGCTGAGGGGTTTCATTATTGGATTAGTGCTCTATGAATGATTTCAAAGCCATGCATTCTCATGGAAGGGTATATGCAATCTCATTAATAGTTTGTCAGCTTAAGTAACAATAAGTTGTTACAAACTCTTTGAAGCGGGACTATGAATTCCAGTACTGGATGTTACAATTGATTGTGTATTTTAATGAAACATTTGCTGTTATCATGAATTTGTATGAATTAGGGTGCTTATTCTTCAATTTGGTAATGCCTGTAATGAATGGTTAAAACTTTAATTTATGGAACTTTCTTTTATTTCATCTCTACATGGTTCCTGTGGTTTGCCTGGGGTACATAAGAATGTAAGAACTAGGAGCAGAAGTAGGCCATCTGGACCCTTGAGCCTGCCCTGCCATTTAATAAGATCATGGCTGATCTTTTTGAGACTCAGCTCCACTTACCCGCCCACTCACCATAACCCTTAATTCCTTTACTGTTCAAAAATTTATCTAGACTTGCCTGAAAAACATTCAACAAGGTAGATTCAATCGCGTCACTGGGCAGGGAATTCCACAGATTCACAACTGTTTGGGTGGAGAAGTTCCTCCTGACCTCAGTCCTACATCTGCTTCCCTTTATTTAGAGGCTATGCCCCCTAGTCCTAGTTTCACCTGCTAGCGGACACAACCTCCCTGCCTCCACCTTATCTATTCCCTTCATAATCTTATATGTTTCTATAAGATCTCCTCTCATTCTTCTGAATTCCAGTGAGTATAATCCCAGCCTACTTAGTCTCTCCTCATAATCCAACCCTCTCAACTCTGGAATCAGCCGAGTGAGTCTCCTCTGCACCCCCTCCAATGCTAATATATCTCTTCTCAATTGAGACCAAAACTGCACACAATACTCCAGATGTGGCCTCACCAGGACCCTATACAGCTGCAGCATAGCCTCCCTGTTTTTAAACTCCATCTGTCTAGCAATGGCAGACAAAATTCCATTTGCCTTTTTAATTACCTGCTGCACCTGCAATTCTACTTTTAGCGATTCATGCACAAGGGCACCCAAGGCCCTCCGCACAGCAGCATACTGCATTTTTTTACCATTTAAAACATAGTCCGTTTTGCAGTTATTCCTACCAAAATGGATGACCTCACACTTATCAACATTGTACTCCATCTGCCAGACCTTTGCCCACTCACTTAGACTATCTATATCCCTCTGCAGACTTTCAGTGTCTTCTGCACACTTTGCTCTACCACTCACCTTAGTGTCATCTGCAAATTTTGACACACCACACTTAGTCCCCAACTCCAAATCAACTATGTAAATTGTAAACAATTGCAGTCCCAACAGTGATACCTGAGGCACACCACTAGCAACTGACCGCCAACCAGAAAAACACCCATTTACCCATACCCTTTTCTTTCTACTGGTCAACCAATCCTCTATCCATGCCAATACATTACCTGTAATGCCGTGCAATTTTACCTTATGTAGCAGCCTTTGGTGTGGCACCTTGTCAAATGCCTTCTGGAAATCCAGATACACCACACCCACAGGTTCCCCATTGTCCATCATGCAAGTAGTGTCCTCAAAGAATTCCACCAAATTAGTTAAACATGACCTACCCTTCATGAACCCATTCTGAGTGTTCCCAGTGGGACAATTTATGTCCAGATGTCTTGCTATTTCTTCCTTAATGATAGATTCAAGCATTTTCCCAGCTACCGAAGTTAAGCTAACTGACCTATAGTTACCTGCTTTTTGCCTACTTCCTGTTTTAAACAGTGGCGTCACATTGGCTGTTTTCCAATCTGCAGGAACCACCCCAGAGTCTGGTGAATTTTGGTAAATAATTACTAGTGCATTGGCTATTTCCCCCATCACCTCTTTTAGTACCCTGGGATGCATTTCATCAGGGCCAGGAGACTTGTCTACCTTTAGCCCCATTAGCTTGCCCAGCACTGCCTCCTTAGTGATAATGATAGTTTCTAGGTCCTCACCTGTTATAACCGTCTTGCCATTAGTTTTCGGCATGTTATTTGTGTCTTCCACAGTGAAGCCCGACACGAAATAACTATTTAATGTCTCGGCTATTTCCTCATTCCCAGTTATTAAATTGGCCTTCTCATCCTCTAAAGGACCAATGTTTACCTTCGCCACTCTTTTACGATTTACATATTTATAGAAACTTTTGTTGCCTGTTTTTATATTCTGAGCTAGTTTACTCTCATAATCTATCTCACTTTTCTTTATAACTTTTTTATTAGGTGAGTTGACACAGTTAGTGAATGGGAAAGTATTGTGAGTGGGAGCGTGGATTTGCATGTTAGCACTAAGCGACTATAACAGGTAATGTTGGGTAGATCCATGTGCATAGGTTGGCATGGAGAGCTTGAGGAGTATTGGGGTTGGGGACAAGTATGAAGGATACGGCTTTGCATGTATGGGAGATGTCTGAGGTGGTGGAGGGTGTAAGGGTTAATGAGATGTTTTATTATTTGTTTATATATTTTGGAATGCAGTGCCAAATCTCCAAGGCAAGACCTTCTGCCGAAATCGCTACTACATTGGCATCATCCTCACTACTTTTGGGGTCATCTGATCAGATTTGTAATAATTCCTTACCCAAGACCAAAAACCCGTTGCTCCACCAGACTCTTAAAAGTAAGGATTGTAGAGTTGGGAATTTTTGCAATTCTCACTTGTGGACTGAAATCCAGACCAACATAACCATCAGGAATGACTGTGAGAATCAAGGATCTGGGGCATTGGGAGATGGGGTGCAAGGGGGTATGTTATGTCCCAGGGGTTGCAGGCAGGGTATCGTTTCCAGTGGTGGGGTGTGGGGCGAGTCTGTTGGTGGGAGCAAGGCTGTTTATCCTGGGTGAGAGAGGGGTGCTGTCAGGCTCTGTAGGGGGCTTTTGTCTGTTGGTGGGTGAGAAGAATGTGTTCAGACCGGGAGGAGGGGAGCTGTCAGGTCTTGGGGCTGTAAGGGCGTTTTGTGTCCTCTGTGGAAGGGGAAGGGGTGTCAGGTCCCAGGCAGGCAGTGTATGTTGCATCAGGAATGGAGGTAGGGTGAGGTGTCAGGTCTCAGGAATGGGGATGAGAGTGTCTGGTCCTGGCTGAGGAGTTAGATCCCAGGGGACAGGGGAAGTGTTGAGCCCCTGGGTGACTGGGTTGGTGTGTCTGGTCCGCAGTCTCCAATTTAAATGGACACTTTTGGAGTGTTCCCGATGTATGGGACATGCCCCCTGGAATCTTCAGTTACCTAGGCAATTCCTTCGGAGTCCATTACATCAACAATTCTGCAGTATCCTGATGGGCAATTCCTATATTCATTGCAAAAATGACCACCAGGCCATTGGCAAATCTCAGCCACCAATTCAAGTCAATGATTGTCTTCAGAGCACAGAAGTTTTTGAAATTTCTAGTTTGTTGCTTGTGAATACTTCATTGTGATTGATTGCTTAGCTGTTTGCTGCTGCATTGCTGCTACATTATTGCTGCTGCATGTCAAAAGATCCCCCTGACTTGGTGACAGGAAAGGGGGATGCCATGCCATACAGATTGATAAACTTTGTGGCTATCCTTTAAAGAGATCTGTAGGAATTAACAGAAATTGCTGGGAAATCTCAGCAGGTCTGGCAGCATTCACGGAGAGAAAGCAGAGTTAACATTTGGGCCCAGTAAATCTTCTTCTGAAGAAGAAGGGTCATTGGACCCAAAATGTTAACTCTGATTTCTCTCCACAGATGCTACCAGACGTGTTGAGTTTTCCGTGCAATTTCTGATCTTGCTTCTGATTTCCAGCTTCCGCAGTTCTTTGGTTTTCTTTCTGCCACAATTAACCTTGATACCTGAGCCATTAGTTGAATGATTTCCCCTTAGTGACTTCTCTATTAGTTCAAAAACACCACAAAATAACATTCAATACTACCTTGTAACTATTATCCTTAAAATGCACGGAACCATGGTTTGTACTTTTATGTAGTCTTATTAAATGTTATATAGAAGTGCCAAATTTCAAAGATTAAAATTGCTTTGCACCCGAAAGGGGTAAAAGATCTGCGTTTTGAAATAATATATCTTCCTGTCAGCAATCCACTTCAACAAGTATGTTCTTTAGCAGTGGATTAAAGTTTAATAACACTTGGGTGGGATCGATGTCACGTTTCCCCTTTCATCTGTGCAAACTAGATTTGATTTAGTTTTCCACTATCTTTTCACTCCTGACTACAAAGGCCCAAGCACATTTAAATTTCACACCAATTGGCACTAGGCAGGCATGTTCCTGGGGATGAAGCTTTGAGGATTAATGTTGTGGAGATGATGTTGATGGAGATGATGGAGATGAAGATGTTGCTACAGTGGTGTTTAGGGCTCAGATGGTGGGGACAGTATTTTATTAGGTAGTTAGACTGTCACACCAGACGTTGGTGGAAGTTTAACTGTGCCAAAAGCTGGTAAAGCTCAGATAAGTATGTTTGATACAGTTACTGGGTGCAAAAAGTTGGTGAGCATGACTCTTCAGAAGAATTTTAACAATGCATTGAAGATGTTGATATTGGCGATGATACATGACTATATATAAAGAAAAAAAGAACAGTAAATCACAGGAACAAGTCTTTCAACCCAACAAGACTGCAATGACACATGACCCCTTTCTGAATTAAAACCATTTTACCTTGATGCAGTCTGCATATGGCTATCCCCTATCTATTCATGTATCTGTCAAGATGGGTCTTAAACGTTGCAGCTGTATCTGCTTCTACCACCTCCTCTCGCAGTGCATTCCAGGCACTTACTACCCTCTGTGTAAAACACTTGCCTCTCACATCTTCTTTAAACTTTTCCCCTTTTACCTTAAACCTATATCCCCTAGTAATTGACATTTCTACCCTATGAAAAAGACTCTGACTGAATATTCTATCCATGCCCCTCATTATTTTGTTACCTTCTAGCAGGTTGCCCCTCAGCCTCTGATGTTCAACCAAAAATAAACCAAATTTGCCCAATCTCTCCTCGTAGCTAATAACTTCCAAGCCAGACAATATCCTGGTAAACCTTTTCTGTACCCTTTCCAAAGCCTCCACCTCCTTCTGATAGTATGGTGACTGGAACTGTAAACAATATTCCAAATGTGGCCTTATTGAAGTTCTACACAGCTGCAACATGACTTGACAATTTTTATACTCTGTGCCCCAACTGCCTTCTTGAGCATGTTATCCACTTGTGTTCCCACTTTCAGAGAACTGTGAACCAGTACACTTTGATTGCTCTGTGTGTAAATGCTTTAAGAGTTCTGCCATTTACTGTATACTTCCCTCCTGCTTTAGACCTTCCAAAATGCATACTTCACATTGGTCTGGATTAAATTCCATCCGCCATTTCTCCATCCAAGTCTCTGGCCTATCTATTGCCTCCTGTATCCTTTGGCAATCTTCCTCACTATTCGCAGCTCCCCCAGTCTTTGTGTCATCCACAAACTTACAAATCAGACCACCTACATTCTCCTATATTTAGATCCTGTTCTGTATCCATCTTACCAGCTCATCACGAATCCCGTGTGACTTCAACTTCTGTACCAGCCTGCCTTGAGGGACCTTGTCAAAGGTTTTGCTAAAATCCATGTAGACAACATCCACCATGCATCAATCATCTTTGCTGCTTTCTCAAAAACCTCAAACAAGTTTGTAAAATATGACCTCCCTGGTACAAAGCCATACTGCCTATCCTTAATAAGGCCATATTTTCCAAATATGAGTAAATACTGTCCTTAAGAATCTCCTCCAATAATTTTCCCACTACTAATGCAAGGCTCACCAGTCTGTAATTTCCTGGATTATACCTGTTGCCCTTCCCAAACTACGGAACCAATGTTGGCTGTTCTCCAGTCCTCTGGGGCCTCTCCTGTGATGAAAGAGGATACAAAGATTTCGTACAAGGCGCCAATAATTTCTCCCTCACATCCCCTAGTATTCTGGAGTAGATCCCATCAGGTCCTGGGGACTTGTCTACCTTAATGCATTTGAAAACACCTAGCACCTCCTCCTTTTTAATGTTGACATACCCTATAATATCAACATACCCCTCTCTAGACTCATCATCCACCATATCCTTCTCCTTTGTGAATACCAGTTCAAAATATACATTAAAGACCTCATCCACATCCTCGAGCTCCATGTATGTATTCCCTCCTTTGCCCTGGAGTGAACCTACCCTTTCCCTCGGTACCCTCTTGCTTTTTATATACATGTAGAACACCTTGGGATTTTCCTTAATCCTGTTTGCCAAGGAAATTTCATGGCTCTCCTACATTCTTGTTTAATTTCTTTCCTGCTATCTTTGTATTCCTTGAGGGCTGTGTCCATCTTCACTTCGCTAAAGCTTATATATGCCTCCTTTTCCTTTTTGACTAAGCTCACAATTTCTCTTGTCATCCAGGGTTCACAAACCTTGCCATCTTTATCCTTTATTTTCACAGGAAGATGCTGATCCTAAACTCTAATCAACTGGCCTTTAAAAGATTCTCACATAACAGGTGTGGATTTACCCTCAAACAGCCACCAACCCTCCTGCTCCAGTCCCTACTTTCCCCAATCCTGTGTAACATTTTTTTGCAGTTAGACTTTTCCCAATTTAGTAATTTCACCTGAGGACTTCTGTTATTCTCACCTATAAGCAACTTAAAACTTAATTGAAGACCAAATGGGCAGTATCATTTTAAGACAGTTAGTAGACATCACAATTTGTGATTGCTACCAAAGGACTAACTTCAAATGATTTTGCAAGATGAGGCCTTCTTGGTAATGGACATTGAAATCTCCCAATCCAGAATTTGTTCTGTGCCCTTGTTACCCTCAGCGCTTCTTCCAACGGGATTCAATGTGGACCGGTTCTGATTCATCAACAAAGAGAGGGCAGCAACTACAAATTGACAGAGGGTTCTTCTGCCCATATTTAACCTGATAGCATAGGACTTCATGGGGTCTGAAATCAGTATTGAAGACTCCCAGGGCTGCTCCCCATGACTGCATACCAGTGTGCTTGGTCTGCACTGCCAGTGGGACAGGATAGTGGAGACAGAGCAATTTTATTAATATTGCTTGAGAAATAATCCAAAGGCTTGATGTTCTAGTCTTTGAGAATGGGTTCATATCTTACTTTGGCTGCAGGCTGAACTTAAATTGACCTAATAAATCTAAAATTATGTAACTGCTGTCTGTGATGGTGATTATGAAACTAAGTTTAATGTTGTAAAAACCCATTTAGTTCACTAACATTCTTTAGGTAAGGACATTTTGCACCCGTTCTTGTTCTGACTTAAATGTAATGAGATGCACAGAAATATTAAAATGCCCTCTGAGATGGCCTAGCAATCCACTCAATTCAAGGTGATTAGGTGTGAATGACAAACGCTGCTTTGTCAGTGAGACCCGTGTCCCATAAAAATTACCCCAGGATGGAGATGGAGTGGGGCCCGTGTGGAAGATTGCCAGGTTTGACTTCCCCTGATAAACAAGCAGTGCTCCGAAAGCTTGTGATGTCAAGTAAAGCGGTGTTGTGTGACTTCCGACCAGGTTTGACTTGGTCAGTATGACTATGTCAGGCTCTTGCCTAATTCTTAATTTGGGTGCAAGTGCTGAAATGTTAATGAGGAGCACTTTGCAAGGTCAGTTGTACCTACTCCCAATTTATACATTTAATTTTAATTGCACTTTGGAACTTGAACTTTCTTTTTGTGTCATTTGTCTAGATCTCTGAAGCATCCTGTTTTCGTAATGTAAGTATTCATTAGATGTCTAGACAAGTGCAACACTTCACACTTTAATAATCATGGTTTTATATTTATATGGTGTTCCTAATGTCAAAACATCTCAAGGCAGTTCACAAAATAATTACTTTGATGTATGATACCACGATAAACAATACAATTAGATTGTGAGAATAAAAACTGAAAGAGCTCTGGATGCTGTAAATCAGAAACAAAAACAGAAGTTGCTGGAAGCTCAGCAGGTTTGGCAGCATCTGTGAAGAAAAAGACCAGAGTTAACATTTCGGGTCCAGTAACCCTTCCTCAGAACTGATGGTTGTGAGAATCTTCAGTTTGAAATGCCTCTAAAGTTAACAATTGATCTCATTTTGTGGTTCTTTCACTTTTTTCTCCAGATTACTTTGATTTCTGTGTATCAGACTTGTCTGTATGTCTATAAAACTTAATGTGTACTTAAGAGTGATTACATTATCCCCAGAGTTGGTAAAACTCAATAACATATTAATTGAAACTGCTGTTCATGGAACTCTTCATAGAAACAGGTAGATGGGCAGTACGTAAAGTTTTAGTTTGGCCTTTAATTGTCAAAATAAAACAGTAGAATGAATGTAAAGTAATGATGCCATGTTTATAATTAACAGTAATCATTAAATCTAGTTAGCTTCTCATTGTAGATACATAACAATGCTTTGTAAATGCTGTGGTAACACATAGTGTATTTAGTTTTTTGTTGTAGTTTTTTTCCTTTTCTGCTTTATTTGTTCTGCTTAATGTTTGTTATCTCAGCTAATCTCTTCAAAGGTTCTTCACAGATGGTATGAGCTTTTCCTTGACTCTGCACTCTCAGCAAGGTCTCACGCACAATAGGCAATTCATCAAAGTGTATGGAACACTGCCTGCAATCTTCTGTTCAAGGAAAACATGACCAATGCACACATAATTTTCTGTTGACCAGCCCTTGCTTGCAAGGTTCAGCTGTTGCCATGAAATCTCAGCTTAATTTGTCCAGTATCTGCAAAGACTTTAGCAACATTTTTGGACAGGCGAATACATGCCTTGAAATGGTAAATAGAAGCAGGCCAAATTTAAATCAATTTTGCTTTCAAAAGGAGTTACCAAAGGGAAGCATATTTCAACAAATCTTGCAAAATGTCTGTGTTTGTGTTAAGTAGTTTGGCTCTCCCTTGGATACTCATTTTTCAGACCAGGGTTTAGATCAGTGGTGTCTTCCATCAATCTTAGGTTGAGGGTAGGTGTAGGCAGTTGTGTTTTGAGGTCACAAAACATAGAAGTGCAAGTACTTTGAATGTGCTACAGCTTCTAAGTGCATTGTTAAATATTTTACTGCATGTTTTCTACACACTGCCAGCACAATTGGTAGTCCTGAGCCTATTGGCATCAATCATACATTACAAGACTGCAACTGAGCTGGACTGTACACAAGTAGGTCTGCTGGTGGTGCTGTTGGGGAGGTGATGTAAGAGACTGACCTGAGCTAACCCACTTGTTCTTGGGGTTCAAATTTATTCCATGTAGTATGTAACAAAATGAGCTGTAAGATGCTTCTATACTTTAAGGGTATTTTACTAACTAATAGTGAGTTATATTGTCAAAAACATGATTCATTTTTATCAAAGGGATAGTCCTGCACAAACAAAAGTTTACGTTTTTTGACTCTTGCTATTGATCCACTTCACAAAATCATCTCCACACCATTAGCCCCATAACGTCTACATATTCTCTGGTATAATGGACATTCCTGTAGCATTGGATCAATGAGCAGCAGTGGCCACCTATAATTAAGTCTCTAAGATGTCAGTGGTAGACACTTGGAAACTACATGAAGACCAACTAAACAACAGCTGTGGACATCAGCGAACCTGGGCAATCAGCAATGTCAATTTCCGTGAGTACCGGCTATCATACAAATTGGTAGATAGGGTATTAGCCAATTAGAAGATAGAGCTGATTTCTTTTTGATTAAAATCTAAGTTCTTTCAAGATAACTGACATTTCTAATAGTGTTTTTACTTAAAAATAAAAAGGCTGAAGTTACAAATACAAGAAAGTCTAAAGGCTACACAAAAAACACTCCACCAATCTCTTTTACTCTTTAAGTAAAAACCTGAGAGCCTGCTATTCCATTTTTTAATGGCCCTGACAGCACAGTTCCAAGACACTCCTAAGGGGAAAATTCAGTTAAAACAAAACTACAAAATCTGTATCCTACATGAAAAAAGCTTTACCAGTGTCCAGAAGTTGTTTGGTTCAACCGTTTTCTTTCCTCAAATTGGCACATAAAAAGCCTGTGTGGTGTCGTGACTCCTTATTTTACTGGATACCTTCTAGAGGCAGCAAGCTGCTACAACAAGCCTGTAATTCTTAAACTACAATCCTTCAAGCAGCTGTCACAAGGCTGGTAGAGCAGGAATAGAAAAGAAAAACAGAAACAAAACAAAGGGAAAATAACAGGAACAATAAGAAAAACAGTTTTTTTTTGAAAAAAGAGCACTCCATAACAGAGATAACAAGCTGTGGAGCTGGATGAACACAGCAGGCCAAGCAGCATCATAGGAGCAGGAAAGCTTGACTTTTCGGGCCTAGACCCTTCATCAGAAATGGGGGAGGGGAAGAGGGTTCTGCACTCCCGAGGGGGGGGGGCGGCGGATAGAAGATGGGTAGAGGAGAGGATAGGTGGAGAGGAGGCCGACAAGTTGAAGAGGCGGGGATGGAGCCAGTAAAGGTGAGTGTAGGTGGGGGGGTAGGGAGGAGAGAGGTCAGTCCAGAGAGGACGGACAGGTCAAGGGGGTGGGATGATGTTAGTAGATAGGAGCTGAGGGTGGGGCTTGAGGTGGGAGGAGGGGATAAGTGAGAGGAAGAACAGGTGAGGGAGGCGGGGACGAGCTGGGCTGGTTTTGGGATGCGGTTGGGGGAGGGGAGATTTTGAAGCTTGTGAAATCCACATTGATACCATTGGGCTGCAGGGTTCCCAGGCTGAATATGATTTCCTGCAGCCTTCGGGTAGCATCATTGTGGCATTGCAGGAGGCCCAGGATGGACATGTCATCTGAGGAATGGGAGGGGGAGTTGAAATGGTTTGCGACTGGGAGGTGCAGTTGTTTGTTGCGAACTGAGCGCAGGTGTTCTGCAAAGTGGTCCCCAAGCCTCCGCTTGGTTTCCCCGATGTAGAGGAAGCCACAACGGGTACAGCGGATGCAGTATACCACATCGGCAGATGTGCAGGTGAACATCTGCTTGATGCGGAAAGTCTTCTTGGGGCCTGGGATTGGGGTGAGGGAGGAGGTGTGGGGGCAGGTGTAGCACTTCCTGCGGTTGCAGGGAAAAGTGTGAGCACTGCATAACACTCTACTTCAAAAATTAAAGTGAAGACCTGAAAGTAAAATGGAAGGCAAATGCTTCCTAATTAATTAACTACCCTAATTAAATTACAACTTCTTATACAACATGTACAGTTTTATATTAGAGATCAAGCAATAGATAATCATGAGAAAAGAGCTCCTTAAAGCTTGCTTCTCACCTGTAAGGTAGGGCTTCACAGAATTAATACAGCTGGTCTTTCTGCGGCTAATCAGAAAGATCCAGAAAAGAACTGGAAAGTTTTTGAAGATTATGCCAAACAAAGAAGTTATTTCAGGAATAATAGACTCCAACTTATATCTTACATGAAGCAAACCCAAGAGACGCTTATGCACTTTATCAGAAGATGGTGCAGCAAAGGGCATGAGAGTGACTTTTCCAAAGGATAACTATCAGAGGTGCTCATTGAGTTAATCGTCCCCCACAAAGAACACAATTAAAGCCTTTGGGAATGATCTCTAGACAAGGAGAAGTGCCTTACCAATGATGTATTACTTGGATGAAGTAAATAGCCATAGTGGCAGGCCAACAATGTTATATGTGGACGGTGCAGCCAACAGTATTGGTGTGGTCAACAAAATGCACCAAAATAATAAAATCTGTAACAGATGTAGTTTCTCACCTTGACCCAAAAGCTGTACAATTTTTCTCAATATCTCAACAAAGCACAGGTGACCAACAAGATGGTACAGCACACTACAGTATTCTGTTCACAACATGGTGAAAGTAGCAGCAAATTTGTTTACAGTGCATGGAGCACATCACATTCTTATGGTGGATTACTTCTTCAAATTTCCCATTGATCAACAAATTAACAACACAATGATCAGTTATTGACATGATAAGAACTATTTTCGATTTATTCAGTATCCTAAATCATAAAGTGTCTGACAATGGAATGCAGTACACTACCAAACTACTTCAAAACATATGTACTTGATAGGAAGTGAGCGAACAAACATCAACACCCTACTATTTACGCTCACGCTGTCTAGCAGAACATATAGTCTGTACAAGGAAACCAATGATCTTTAAATGTCAAACAACAAAGCCAGATTTTTGCATTTTATTGATAAATTTTTGTGTGATACCATTGGAGAAGGCATTGCCATTCCTAAGACAATTTTATGCTCAAAACATAAATGATACTTGCAAATCGACCAATTCTCTAACTAAACTGTGATTCAGGACATTCTTCTTTGAAGACAGATAAGACCCAAAGAAATATGTAACAAATAAACAGAATTCAGCTCGGACCAAAGTACAGCACACCAATCTTGCAGAAAAGGAGTGTGGAAGAACACTTTTGTGGTAATGATTGTGTGATGATGCTGAGTAACAGCAACCTACAGCAAGATAAGCAAAACAAAAATATTTTCCATTAAATGGTAAATTTCTATTTTAAGGTTTACCACTTCATCTATCAAAGAAGTTGTGGTATGAAGCTCAGCACATAATCCTCCTCTCGCTATGCGAAAAACCCTACCAATCTCTCTAAAAAACATATTTTATGCATTAGATAATAGTGTGGAGCTGGAGGAACACAGCAGGCCAGGCAGCATCAGAGAAGCAGGAAAGTTGATGTTTTGGGTCGGGATGCTTTTTCAGAAATTCTTCAGCCATTTCTGAAGAAGGGTGCCGACCTGAAACGTCAACTTTCCTGCTTCTGTGATGCAGCCTGGCTTGCTGTGTTCCTCCTGCTGCACATTGTGTTATCTCTGAATTCAGCATCTGCAGTTCTTGCTATCTCTACTTTTCTGCATTGATGTCTCTTTCTGTGACTGACACTCTCTACTTCCACAGCATTGTTGTGCTTGAAAAATTAGATAAAATTTAATGTTCAGCAAATTGTGCAGGTAGAGTGAAAACATTTTGTAAATCACTATCATCAGGTGCCACTTAATCAAACTCAATAAGTTGATCCTCATGAATTAATTTAATAAGCTTGTCATTAAAAATTTGCATAATCTTGACAATTGGGAATCAGGACGTTGCTGAATTATTATCAATGTCTGTAAGAACCACTCAGTATGGAAATCTGCTCAGGTACCAATAGTTAATCTTTCCCATTGCAGATGTGAATACATGTTTAGAGACTTTATTCTGTAGTTTGTGCATTAATTTGGAAATTTTGAAATTGACAATTTTCTTCCTTATTCATAAAGACGGGTTCTTAAGGTAAATTGCCGTTATTGTTCTGGAGTTCACAATTAATTATTTAATTGCGTGCAATTTTTGAAAATTGCAGTTGTACTTCTGTGGGAATATAAAGGAGAAAAAAGTCCTAATAAACAAAATCACAGTAAAGCCTCTTGTGAATTCCACTTATAACACGGATGACAGAGAAGTGTTTATGGGGTAAAGAAAAAAGTTGAACATTAGCATTGATTAAAACAGGTGGCGTACAGATTATTCTTCTTTTTAATTAGAACAAAAAGCAGTGTACTCCATTTGTGACCTTTTCCACCCAGATGAGCAGAGTTTGTAAGTATGCCGGTCATGGTGGTGAACCCAGAGATTGTGAGTTAATGGCCAGAGAGCAGTGGCTAACGGTCAGGCTGCTCGGTCATAAAGACCACCACTCACAAGCATGTGAGAATTGTTGGGGTGGAGTTAGCGGGCTGGCAATCATGGAGAGAAGAAATTCAGGTGGTGCGGAACAAGATCAGAGGGCTCATTTTTAGTGGCCACCTGCCTGCCTCATCTGTACGCCCCCCACCCCCTGCCCCTCTGTTGCACTTCTGTGGGCTATAGAGAAGATAAAGTCCTAATAAGCAAAATCACAGCAGTGAGGTGGATTGTAGGGCTTACACTGGCTGATATTAAGTAGTCCCCATGAAAATGATTGACATGTTGTTGCTTAGAAGAACTGGAACTAACCTTCAAACTTTATGATCTCCAATTTGATTCCCTGCATTTACACAAGAAAAGGTGTTCAAACACAACAAAGTCCAATCCCAGACCTCATGAGATTTGTATCTGTCTTTGTTTGCTAATGTGTTTTGCATGATATTCAACTCTGTTATCATAATAAAAACAAAAATACTGCAGATGCTGGAAATCTGAAGTCAACTAGGAATCGCAAGCAAGTTTAGTGGTTTGGGAGCATTGAGTATCGAGTCGACCCATTAACTCAATTTCTCTCTCCACAGATGCTGCCAGAAATGCTGAGTACTACCAGCCCTTTCTGTTTTTATTCCATTATCATCATTCTTCAGTTATTTTCTTTGTAAAGATATGTTTGAAATAATGCATTTTACTGTTGTCAATGAAGTTAGTCCATCTAAGAGTGAATAATGTGTTGTTATTTATCTGACAGGTACTAAAGGGCCCACTACAGTGTGTGGTATCCATGTACAGGGCTACACCAGGCTCTATATTGATCAGAGCACCTCTGCCTGGAACATACAGTTGGCCTATTCAGGAAGTTCCGTGTAATTGAGTGCAGAATGGCCACAGGGTCTAGTGTGTGCTATTGTCAGTTCTGTTGGATTGCACGACACCTAAACCAGTGATTTTCAAATGAATTTATAGTGCTAAAGTCTGCCATTGATAAAGGCAAGTGAAAACAATCTACCTGATGAGGCTGAGCAGAATGGAACACTCTTCCTGTCTCCACCATTGAATCTGCAAGCAACTGCCAGCCACTTCTCTTCCACTCCTCCATTATCCAGGCTCTCTCTGAGTCTGGTGCTAATGTCCCTCCCCGTAAATCTTTGTCTTTTTTGTAAGTGATGTGATGGCTCTTAGGCATGAGTGACATCTCCTGATCATACAAGATGCCAATTTTGTATGAATCTCTTGCACACCAATTTCAGGCCTGGTTCAGTTGTTAGATTCCAGAGTTTTATTTGGAGTGATGTCACATGAAGCAGGCTGCGATTTCATGACCCCAGTTATTTGCCAGCTTGAAACAGTGGATGAGCAGGAGCAGCTGTCTAATGGGTGGTGGCATGCATCAGAGAGAATGAAGGGGCAGTCCCCAGGGCTGATGAAGTTTGCGGCTGTGGTCACACAGAGGAGTCCCCAAAACATCTCTTGTGCTTCTGCTCTACCCTTCCCCATTTGTTTATAAATTTGTCCCTTTTGGCTCCATCACCTCTCTGCTAGGTTTATTAATCAGGAATACAACAACATTTCTCTTTGTCAGGCCAGAGGTTTTAGAAACCGTTAAGATTCGGCTTTATAATCTCAGACTGAAATATTCCCCCAAATCTGTGTGCCTGCTTTTGTGAGGGGGAATCCTTTGCATGCTGTGCACATGCTGCATGGCATGCAGACATATTGACTTCTGGTTCCAGAAATTTCCACTGAGTATAGACATCAGGGGTCTGTGCAGCAGCATGAAAAATTAGAGGGAACGTGGATGCTGAAGTGTACCTTAAAAGAAGGGCCCAATCCAATTCCCAACAGATGTGACTGGTGCTAGTTTAAAAATGCATGGTTGAATTGGAAGACTGGGATGTGTGGAGGAAGAAGGAATCAGTGACAAGACAGCAGAGTTTTTGCCACATGGTATATATAACAAGAGCTATGTGCCAGAGAGCTGCTACAGTGCGTGGAACTGCAGCTCGATCTGATTTATTGACTTTAGGAAATGAGTGACAAAATAAATCTGCATGAAGAAATACAGCTGGTATTTTGGACCTCAACTAAGTTGCCTCACCAGTGTATATATAATATGGTCCTTTACCATTTGTGTCCAGAGAGTAAGTCCACATCATCATAAACTCTTCAACTGGGAATAAATACAGTTTTGAATGTAAGCCAAGCAAATTATAAATATTCTCGATGCTGGTGTGGTATACTATGTCAGTTATTCTGTTTGCTGTGGAAAGTAAATGTGGTGTTTGGTGGATGAAGGGAACAGTGTATGTTACATTCTCACAGATTGTTTATAAGGCAATGGCAACTAGACTCTACAAGAGCCACACCACCTTCCAAGTCTGATTTTTAAAAAAGAATTCAAATTTAGAAGTTAAGTTCATCGTACAGATATTAATTGCAGCATTTTCAGAGGTCATTTCCAAATGTCATTAAAGAATAGAAAGGGAACCAAATGTTTGGCAGTATCACCATTCCACAGTGAAACAGGGTAAAACTTTCATGGGAGTTTAATTCTGTGTGAAAGGAAAGGGAAAATTTTTGAATAATTCACTTGGTTTTGATGATAAGTTTGTGAAATGCAGTTCATTTAAGTTCAGTGCAAAGCTGCTCAGAATCATCTTACAGCATTGAAAATGTGCATGGATGAACAAAGTTAACTTCAGGTTTTAATTTGCTCATAATTCTCAACCTGGAGTTGTTTTTCAAAAGAACTAGCATGTAAATTGGGGCATACGTGAGGTGCGGCACATCAGAAATATATTGTTGTACACATTGCTTGGAAAATGGACACAACCTTAAAAACTGTGGATGATAGAAAGGCTCTCCAATTCGAACTGTTAATTTACAATGATGCTTCATAAGGATTTTATGGAACTAGATACCAATGTTGACTGAAATCTGCTAGTTGAACCGATGCATATGAATGTGTTAAGAGAGAATATTATTCAGTATTCCATTAGTGAGATTTAAAGTTGCTATTAACTGGTGACTAAATATAGATTGCCTACACTGGCTGACCGAGAGACTAATTATGAATTGGTCATATTTTTAGCAGTGTTCAAAATTAGTTCTTACTTACAGCATTATTTCTCACTGTTTTTTAGATTCATTGTTCCTTCTGAAATGTTTGTCAGTTTCTTTTACAGTCATAAAGATGTACGGAATGGAAACAGACCTATTGGTCCAACTCGTCCATACTGACCAGATATCCTAAATTAATCCAGTCCCATTTGCCAGCATTTGGCCCATATCTCTCTAAACCCTTCCTATTCGTGTACCCGTCCCGAGGCCTTTCAAATGTTGTAATTGTACTAGCCGCCACCACTTCCTCCAGCAGCTCATTCCGTACACACAACAAACTCTGCATGAAAAGGTTGCCCCTTAGGTCCGTTTTAAATCTTTACCCTCTCACATTAAACCTATGCCCTCTTGTTTTAGACGGCACTCCCTACGGAAAATACCTTGATTATTCACCCTATCCATGCCCCTCATGATTTTATAAACCTCCATAAGGTCATCCCTTAGCCTCCGACCGCTCCAGGGAAAATAGTCCCAGCCTATTCAGCCTCTCCCGATAGCTCAAACCCTCCAACACTGGGAACTTACTTGTAAATCTTTTCTGAACCCTTTCAAGTTTCACAACATCCTTTCTTTAGCAGGGAGGCCAGAACTGAATGCAGTATTCCAAAGGTGGCCTAACCAATATTGTGTACAGCTTCAACATGACTTCCCAACTCCTGTACTCAATGCACTGACCAATAAAGGTAAGCATATCAGATAACAAGGTGTGGAGCTGGATGAACACAGCAGGCCAAACAGC
>JAHRHZ010000014.1:69233404-69276003 GCA_024137785.1 Ginglymostoma cirratum
TTGGCCTGCTGTGTTCATCCAGCTCCACACCTTGTTATCTCGGATTCTCCAGAATCTGCAGTACCTATTATCTCTCTCCAAGGCAAGCATACCAAATGCCTTCTTCACTATCCTGTCTACCTGCGACTCCACTTTCAAGGAACTATGAACCTGCACTCCAAGATCTCTTTGTTCGGTAACACTCCCTAGGAATTTACCATTAAGTGTATAAGTCCTACACTGATTTGCCTTTCAAAAATGTAGCACCTCACGTTTATCTAAATTAAATGCCAACTGCTACTCCTTGTTCCATTGGCCCAGCTGATCAAGGTCCCGTTGTACTTTGAGGTAACAACCTTTGCTGTCAACTACATCACCCATTTTGGTGTCATCTGCAAACTTACTAACCATACCTCCTCCATTCATGTCCAAATCATTTTATAGATGGCAAAAAGCTGTAGACCCAACTTCGATCTCTGCAGCACACCACTGGTCACAGGCGTCCAATCCAAAAAACATCCCTCCACCATCACCCTCTGTCTCCTATTTTCTAGCCAATTTTTTATCCACATGTCTAGGTGTCCCTGTATGTGATTTAAACTTGTTAACTAGTCTACCATGCAGAACTTAGTCAAATGCCTTTCTGAAGTCCATATGGACAATGTCCATTGCTCTGTCTTCATCAATCCTCTTTGTTAATTCTTCAAAAAACTCAATCAAGTTAATGAGACATGATTTTACAAGCACAAAGCCATGTTGACTATCCTTGATCAGCCCTTGCCTTTCCAAATGCGTGTAAATCCTGTCCCTCAGAATTCCCTCCAACAATTTGCCCACCAATCAGGCTCACCAGTCTACAGTTCCCTGGCTTTTCCTTACCACCCTTCTTAAATAATGGCACCATGTTAGCCATTCTCCAGTCTTCTGGCACCTCACCTGTGGCTGTGAATGATACAATAGTGATCTCAGTAAGGGGCTCAGCAATCACTTACTTAGCTTCCCACAGTGTTTTGTAATTAGCTTTACCAAATGTTCACCGGAAACTGAAGATTAACATTATATATGATTGTCTTTCTGGGTACTTGAGGCATGGAAGGGAGAAAGATTGTCCAAAATTATGCAAATATTAATATTTTCATTTTATAATTTGTTTTAATTGTAAAACATAACTTATACCTCTAATGAAGGATAAGTTAGGAAAATCATGAGTTCAGAAAGTGGTTCAAAAAAAGCAATAAGGGAGGTCAAAAGAAAATGTAAAATGAAAATATGAAAGACTATTAAAAGAAATAATGATCTCTTCTATAGGCGCATAAATAATGAAAGGATTGACTTCAATTAGGCATACATTTGCACAATGTATAAAACAAGCATTCCATCTGCATATATCTGAGTGGCTTAGTTTAAAATCGGGTCTTTTGATTCTAAGAATAGATTTATTTCAGTTTCATTTTAAATTTTGTCACTGGTGTTTTTGAGCATTGAGGCATAGAATTACCTGGTTATTAAATCCTTGGTAAAGACAATGGAAATTAGTACCTCAGCTATTCCCTCTGCCTCCATATGTGAGTACCCTTTTTAATTTATTCTTCTTTTACCATCGTTTTACTATTTCTATGCCTCATGGACCATAGGAGAGGCTATGGGCGAAGAAGGCAGTTCTCGTGACTCCAAGAACCTCCACGGGTGGGATTTGGCTGGGGGGGGTGGGTGTGGTTCTTCCCTCTAACTCTCTGCGCAAAAATATTTTAAAAACTTTTTAACTTAGCTGATTCAACTCCTGGGGTCTGCTGCCCTCCTTAGCACTGTCCACTGTCCACACCTTCCAACGTTCTGTTGACTGGACAGTATGATCAACAACAGTCCACCCTCCTCTGCCCCACTGCAGTCATTAATTGGATGGCAAGCCTAGAGGCTAGAATGGTCGATTACGGAGGCTGCCTGTGGTAAAACCCCTGTAGCAATTCTGGGCTCAGCATCTGCTTTATGCCCTGACATCAGGATTCTGATGCCTTAGGCTCAGGTGAACATTTTTCACAAGTTGATAATGATTCAGTCTCACTTGCCTTCTGTCATGCACAAAAACACATTGCTGTACTCGGAGCCAAAATGAGAACTCAATTTAAAAGACCAATTTGTGACATTTAATGGATCTGGAGGCTGTGCAAACAAAGTACTCAGGTAAATGGCAATCATAAAATTAAGCACTTTATAGTTTATGCTGAAGCTTTGGGAAACCTCAAAGAACAGGTTAGGATTTCTGGATTGGGATCATAATATGCCATGTCTGCACACCCACATGGGGTTGATTTATATCTGCCATAATTTCCATTGACTGGATAATATAGCCCTCACAATGGGACGGTGGGGGAGTATGAATTTATGGTCCTGTTCATAGCAATGGTTATTCTGCTTTTTGCTTTCACAAGAGCCCACTGTGTGTGACTAAAAAAAACACCTATGCATTCCAAATTGGAGACCTCTCTACAATAAAGCTGACTGCCTTTGTTCAAAAAGACTGGTTGGAGTGTGGGCCATGAACAATTCATTAACAGCAGAAATAAAGAGATCCTGAAAAAGTAAATTGTAATTATTCTTATGGGGCCCATCAGGAACAGATCGTTATTACTAATAGAATAAAAAAGCCTTGGCTGACTACCCTCCAACATAGGCTGTTAAGTGGCTGATTGTTTCCCACTTAAGGTCCTTGATCAGCCTCTGCCACCGTAGTACGCTGACTATTCGAAAGCAGGCTGTGATTTTTTTGCACTAGCTTCGGTGAAAAGCAAGAAGAAAACTCTTGCGGGAGGGACTTTGAGGGGCAGAAGTCCAACCCTCAGTTTGTTTGGGCCAACGAGTGCATGTTATGATTGTGAGGTGGCCTCATTTATAGTTGATTGACTCAAAGTTGACTTTTCTTCTGCAGAGGCGAGCAACACACCTGGTCAAATGCAGTCTGTAGACTCACTTCAGAGCTCTAAGGAAAGAGAAATAAAAAGTTAGTAGAAATTGAGTCATTACTTTATAGCAAGGCAATGAAGCATGTGGACTGTAAGAGAGAGTGCTAAATTTCTTTTTGTTGGACATATTTTTCTGCTTCCAGAGCTAGAAATCGGTGAACATTGTAACATTCGGGGATCAGACAGGTGCAAGAGGTCAATACTAAATAAAAACCAAAAGAACTATGGATGTTGTAAATCAGGAACAAAAACAAAGTTGCTGGAGAAAGCTCAGCAGGTCTAGCAGCATCTGTGAAGGAGAAAACAGAGTTAATATTTCGGGTCCAGTGACCCTTCCTCAGAACTGATGGTTGCTGGGAAAACATCAGTTTATATGCAGAAAATAAGGAGGTGGGTGTACGCATTAGAACAGAGCCCAAAGGGAGAGAAAGACAGTTGAACAGACAAAGGAGTTGCTAACGATCAGGCTGGGAGGGTGAGTAGTTGTGAATGGGGACTGTTAGTGAATTACAACAGGGGGTGTGTAATGGCAGGCTATGTGGTAACAAGGCATGGTGTGTGGGGTGGGGGGCTGGGACATGGGAGAGTTTAGGCCCTAAAATTATTGAACTCAATATTGAGTCAGGAGGGCTGCAGGGTCCCCAAGTGGAAAATGAGGTGTTGTTCCTCCAGCTTGCGTTGGGCTTCGCTGGAACACTGCAGCAAGCCATAGACAGAGATGTTGGCCAAGGAGCAGGGTGGTGCTTAGAAGTGGCAGGCAACAGGTAGTTCAGGGTCTTTTTTGTGAACAGAACGTAGATGTTCAGTGAAGCGGTCGCCAAGTCTCTGCTTTGTTTCCCCAATGTAGAGGAGACCACATTGTGACCAGCGAATGCAGTGGACTATATTCTGAGAAGTGCAGGTGAAGTGTTGCTTCACCTGGAAGGTATGTTTGGGCCCTTGGATACTGGGGATAGAGGAGGTAAATGGGCAGGTGTTGCACCTGTGCCGGTTACAGGGGAAGGTGCCGTAGGGCTGTGCGGAGGTGTTGGGGGTGAAGGAAGTGTGGACCAGGGTGTCCCGGAGGGAATGGTCCTGGCAGAAAATGGACAAGTGAGGGGAGGGGAATGTGTGTCTGGTGGTGTCATCCCTCTGGAGGTGGTGGAAATGGCCTCTAATGATCTTCTGGATGAAGGACACCAACAACTCAACAACTTCTCCTCCAACTCCTCTCATTTTCTTCAGGTAAGAGGGGTTGCCATGGGTACCCACATGGACCCTAGTTATGCCTGTCTCTTCATGGGATACGTGGAACATTCCTTGTTCCAGGCCTATTCGGGCCCCCATCGACAACTCTTTCTCTGATGCATCGATGATATCATCGGTGCTGCTTCCCTCTCTCGTCTGGAATTGGAAAACTTCATCAATTTTGCCTCCAATTTCCAATCTGCCCTCACTTTCACCTGGTCTATCTCTGACTCCTCCCTTCCCTTCCTCAACATCACTGTTTCCATTTCTGGGGATAGACTGGCCACTAATATCCATTACAAACACACTGACTCCCACAGCTATCTGCACTATACATCTTCACACCCCACTTCCTGTAAAGACTGCATCCCATTCTCTCAGTTTCTCTTTCTCCATCACATATGTTCAAATGAGGCCAACTTCAATAAGGGAGCCTCTGAAATGTCCACTTTCTTCCTCAACCAAGGATCCCCCAGCACCATTATCGACAGGGCCCACAACCGGGTCTGACCCATCTTCCGCACTTCCACCCTCACCCCTTCACTTCCCTTCCGCAACAGCGATAGGGTTCCCCTTATCCTTACCTACCGTCCCACCAGCATCCACATCCAGAAGATCATCAGACACCATTTCCACCATCTCCAGCGAGATGCCACCACCAGACACATACTCCCCTCCCCTCCCTTGTCTGCCTTCCACAGGGACCGTTCCCTCTGGGACACCCTGGTCCACACTTCCTTCACCTCCAACACCTCCCCACAGCCCTACAGCACCTTCCCCTGTAACCGGTGCAGGTGCAACACCTGCCCATTTACCTCCTCCCTCCCCAGTATCCAAGGGCCCAAACATACCTTCCAGGTGAAGCAACACTTCACCTGCACCTCCCGGAATACGGTCTACTGCATTTACTGCTCATAATGTGGTGTCCTCTGCATTGGGGAAATGAAGCATAGACTTGGCAACCGCTTCACAGAACATCTACATTCTGCTTGTAATAAAGACCCTGAACTACCTGTTGCCTGCCTCTTCAATGCACCACCTTGCTCCCTTACCAACATCGCTGTCTCTGTCTTGCTGCAGTGTTCCAGTGAAGCCCAGTGCAAGCTGGAGGAACAACACCTCATTTTCCACTTGGGGACCCTACAGCCCTCCTGACTCAATATTGAGTTCAATAATCTTAGGGCCTAAACTCTCCCATGTCCCAACCCCACCACCTCACACACCAGGCCTTGTTACCACATAGCCTGCCATTACACACCCCCTGTTGTTAGTCACTAACAGTCCCTGTTAATAACTATTCACCCTCCCAGCCTGATCGTTAGCAACTCCTTTGTCCAACTATCTTTCTGTCTCTTTCGACACTATCCTATTGTTTACTCCCTACCCCACCCACCTCCCTATTTTCTGCATATAAACTGACGATTTTCCAGCCACCATCAGTTCTGAGGGAGGGTCACCAGACCTGAAACATTAACTCTGTTTTCTCCTTCACAGATGCTGCCAGACTTGCTGAGCTTTTCCAGCAACTTTGTTTTTGGATCCAAGATGTCACTGCATTTAAGTTTCTGACTTCTGATTATTACATTAGTTAAATTCAATTGTCGCCAGAAGAAAGGGAAGGTCTTGTTACAAAGTTTTCAATGTGTTACTCAAAACATTCGGGGCTCACTGAAGAGCAGTCTTTAGGTTACAATTAGCTGGTGTGAACGACAGAAACAGAAGTAATCTCCATGTAGAAATGAACTGTATAGCTGGGCGGCAGAAAAGGCAACTGAACTACACTGAGTCTATAAGTCGGGACATCTATGAGAAATTGAGAGCAGTAACTCTGTGTGCTGTTAGAACTCGATGAGAACTTCTAAGACTTAACGTGCAACTAAGTGCTGGAGTCATTCGGGGATTTTATTGCCATAGGCTCCATTTAAATGCAAATTGTTGCTGCCTTAGAATAAAACTTTACATTTGAATGAGGCCTCATATTTTTCTATGCTGAATGGTGTGTGGATAGGAGGAAGAGTAAATTTGGAGTAATAATCTTGTGTGATTGGCATGCTGCATGATGGAGAATTTATTAAAGCAATGTACAGGAGATAAAAGCCGTGGCATTTCATAATAATATATAGTAAATTGATACTTCGTTTGTGTATCACTGATTGTAATGATGAGGAATTACTATCAGTTACTTTGAATCGATTAGAGCACTTTTACAAAGCCAGTCTTCAGATTTACAACCAATGCTGTGTGTGATAAAACTGAAATATATAATAACACAAAGATGAATTTTCAGCAGGTCGTCTGACTGCAAATGGGAAGAAATGGTTTCGAAATTAATTTAATCACAGGCATTTAAATGATAAGTTTAAATTCTAAGTTTGCATATAGAGAGTATTGTCTTAAATTCCCATTTCACTTTCGATTTAAAATCATGACACATTCCATTGTTCTATATTTATGAGCATCATAGCAAATGAAATTCTTTCTCTGTCCTGTGCAAATGGTAATATTTCAATATCTTCAGTTTCCTCCAATGGACACTTTCAGAATAGGCTAAATTTGGAAATTTAACTAGAAGGATCATTGTAGGTAACAGGTGAGTAATCTTAGCGAGGATTACTGTTGGTTGAGTCTGTTCCAATGGTAAATCAGAAAATCTGGGTCTAAATGCGCTAATGTTCAGATTTTCTCTATCACCCGGAATTAAATTTCACTTGGATGTATCTTACAAATTCTAATGTAAACACGGCATAAAAAACAGTGACACACTCAAAGACAGATACTTCTGTTTATCACCTCATCACCAGAAAAGAAGACTTTACAGACCATTACTGTTTTTGTTGTTTCTTTTAGCAAAGTATCCTTTTTAGCACATTCACGTAAAAAAAACACTGATATGCACTTGTTAACAAAGATATTATGACTGAATTAATGACTGTTATAATAACTCACAAAAGAACTATGTATGCTTGCATTCTTACATAACAGCAGTGACTCCACTTCAAAAATACTGCATTTGCTGAGTGCTTTAGAATGTCAGATAATCATGAAAGGCACCATATAGATGTAAATCTTTCTTTTAAGCAAGCAGTGTACTCCCAGAGATATTTAAACGCTCTGACATCTGAATTAATAGTACACAATTATCCTTTCTCCATCAATTTCTGAATAGCCAATATTTGTTGTTAATAAATGATGCAAATAATGCTTTGTAACTGGAATACACAACATTGGAGCAACTTAATAATGATCGATCCCTGTAAATTTGAAGTAATATCACCACATTATTCCCTTGTGTGATTGCTATGCTGCATGATGGACAGTTTATTAAAGCAATGTACAGGAGATTAAAGCAGTGGCTTTTCATAATAACATATAGCAGATTGACGCTAAGTTTGTGTATCACTGCTCATAATAATGAGGAATTACTTGAGCACTTTTACAAAGCTAATCTTCGGATTTACAACCAGTGTGTGATAAAACTGAAACATACAATAAAACAAAAGAATTTTCACCAGGTATTCTGACTGCAGATGGGAAGAAGTGATTTCTAAATTAAGTTAATCACAAGTGTTTAAATGACAAGTATAAATTATATTTTTGCATATATAGATTAGAGTATTTTCTTAAATTCCCACTTCAATTTCATCTTAAAATCATGACAAATTCCATTGTTCTAATTTTATAAGCATCATAGCAAATGAAATTATTTCTCTGTCCTGTGCAGATACTTCAACACTTACACTGTAAACATTCTTATCTATTCGAATAATTATCAACCTTACTAATAGCTACAAGGCATGGCTTTAAAAGTATAAATATAAAGAAGGTGAAATATTCTCTGCTAATTTTTCAGAACATTATGATTTATGCTTTGCTGAGACTGCAGACAGAAAGGTTCCCTTCTCCAACAAATGAAATAGCTGGAGATGACATTTAATTTAAAACTCACATCTATTCTATAGTCACTCATGGGATGTGGGCATTAAACCAGGATTGGTTTTGCTTGAATATTGAATTTTTACAGTTATATTTATGTTTTGTCTTAGGCTTTTTATCATTTTCCCTTCCCTTTATTAAGATAGTTCATCGTAGGTTGTGCATAGTTTGGATTGTAGTGCATTAAGATAGAACTATAAATTGGTCGCTTCTAATGCGCACCGAGATTATTCTCAATTGTCAGAGACCACTAAAATGCAAAGGGAGAAACGAAATAGGAATTCAACAAGGCTGCACAGATACTACCAGTTGCCTGCTGCTGACCGATAACAGGAGCAGCAACCTGAGTGATATTTCTCCCTGTCAATATGGATACAGGATTGTAAACAATGCAGGCCAAAGGCCTAGATTATTTGGTGGTCAGTTGGGCATTATTGCAACGTCGATAGCAGTCACATACAGGAACGCTGCAGAATCCCCATCATAACATGCTCTGAAGGAATTGCCAGCAAATTGAATTCCTCCACACCTGGAACACCCAAATACCTTCACTTAAATCAGAGAGTTCAGAGGGTTCTGACTAAATTAAGTAGAACAGTTACTCAGGAAAAGTTAGACTATTAAATACATATCTAACCCCTGGGTAACTATTTAACAAACCTGACACTTCCATCAACTGGGGGTCCAACCTCCTGACCTCGCTCTGTGCCTGATCCACTCTCCACTGCCATGAGCCTGACTTCCCAAAACACCCTATTCCCTGGCGCTGCCCCTGCTCTTAGACATATTCTGTTGAACCCTGACAAATTCCCCGGGCACAATGAAACTTGATCCTGATTACCTTCCCCCACTCTATCACGAGATCTGTTATTAAACCCCATCCCACTGCTACTGCCAGACTCAATACCCAACCTCCACCCTGTGCCACCTGACCGTATTTCTCCCACCCACCTCCACCTACCCTCTACATTGTGTCACTCATCTGGCTACCTTGCTGCCTGGCAATACAGAACCCTACTCACTTAGAACTCTAACCCCTTCCCACTTGACATCCTACCCACCTGCTACCCTGCCCAGTTGGGTCCCTTCTCTCCTGACACTCTAATTCCTACCTATCTGGCATCTTGCCCCTGGCACTCTGCCTTCTATCCAGCTGGCATCCCATTTACCCAACACACCTTACCCTCCCAGCACCCTGACATCACACCTACTTTATGTACTTACCATTTGCCAGCAACTGTCAATGTGGCTGTCAGGAACTTTAAGTTTCAAAATATGGCAGCTGACTGCTGTGAAACAGAGGATGGGTTTGGTTCCCTCTGTTTGTTCATTCCCAGCACAAAATTTTCAGAGTGAAAGCATGATTCCATTTGTGTGAGTTGGCCACTCTTTGGGAAATCTAGGCTTATAATGTATTGAAGGAGAGCTAAACACAATAATTTTATGGGGACTTAAAGAGAGAGTTTCTTCAGCTGTATTTTTGCACTGAAGTGTTCTACACGCCCATCAATCAAGAATGGCGGTATTTGTGTAGCATTCGACTACAGTGAGTTCTTCCATTGTCGACTAATTATTCACAAACAGATGTAGCAGGACTGCAGAACTTGGCTTTAATCCGCTAGTTGTAAAATCACTTAACTCCATCACTCACTGTGTATACTGTTTGGTATATAAATAGTCCTGTTTTGCAGCTTCACCAGGTTGACACTTGGTTTTCAGGTATACCAGTGCTGCTCCTGATGCACCCTCCTGCACGCTTTGAACCAGAGGTGAACCTGTGGCTTATTGGTAATGGCAGAGTGGGAGATACTTCGGGCCATGAGGTTGCAAAGTGGTTTGGAATATAATACGACTGTTGCAGAAAATGCCCATTCTTGAGTTGTTAGAACTGTTTGAAGTCTTCCCCATTTAACATAGTTATAATGGCAATTAATGCCTACTTAAGGGCTTATCCTGTTGCCCCCTAGTATTAGCCCTGTGGTGAGAGTGGGGTATGTGCCATTTGTAGAGACTGAAAATCAAAGCTTGTTTGGCTTTTTTAGTGCACTTATAGGGGAATTCCTTGTTTGAAGGCTATCAATGCTTGATCAATGGGATAGGCATCAGGTAGTTGGGTTAGAGACAGTGTGGGAGTATGACTGAGAGCCATCCCCCTGTCCTTGCTGATGAAACACTTCTCCATCGTCACCTCCACTCAGCAGGCCCCTGCCTGCCATCATTCACCTATGGCCTGAGTCCTTTGGCACTCCTAGGCTTAAGGTGGGTCCATTATTAGCGGCAGCCACCTCATCCCTGGTAGCTGCACCAAGCAATAAAGAGCTGTTGGATCCCGATTAGCTATCAGCTCTTGTGACAGGAGGTGCACATTCTGTCCCCAAAGTCCTTGATCGCAGGAAGACTACCGGCCAGTTAACTGCCTACTTGGAACCTAGTAAGACGGGCTTTCCCAAAAAGACAACAACTTTGGTATCTTGTTTACTCACTATCCAGCAAACAATACTGCCGCAGTCCAGATGAAGTTTCATCAATGTCTTTCAGCATCCGAAATGTATCATCAAACCATGATCATTCCTACCTGGTGTGAAAACTTTGGTCAGATGGATGGCAGAACAGGCTGGTAAAAATAACCATAGTTATTCCTCATAGGCCCCGTTTTCACCTAACATAGGTTAAATTCTCTCCATTAAGACACTCTCTCTCAAGTCATGTCAAAGTAATCCTCCAACCATTGAGTTAAGAGAATAATTATAATTTGCTCAAGCCAACAGTCTGTGCTGTCCTCTGAATACATTGTTATATTGGTGTCTTTTAATAGACTCTGGATATCAATTATTCTCAATTTATTCTGAGTTATTAATGTTTCCACAGACCAACAGCAGGACAATTAACTGAAGTAAAATGAGCACAGTAGTCAACCATATCTAATTGTATTTAACATTTCACACCATGTAATAAACTCCAGAAAACGTTGTTGGAATGAATCCATTCAGTAAAGGGAACATTGAATCTTCTTCATGTATTGCACTACTTCTTTCGTTTCCAGTAGTACACCCAGGTTTTGTAACACTTGCAATTTATGAATGTTTCTCACATTCTAATCTCCTGTAACACAACTTTTACCTTCTTTATTCTTTCAAGGTATGTGACTGTCACTGGCAAGGTGAACGTTTCAGGTCTGTCCCTGATGGCCCTGAACTGAATGACTTGTTCAGGCATTTCAGCAGGCAGTTAAGAGTCAACCACATTACTATGGGTCCAGAGTCATATGTAAGCCAGGCCAGGTAAGGATGGCAGATTTCTGCCCTAAAGGACATTAAGATATTAGAGAACCAGGTTGGCTTTTTATTACAATGACACTTCATGGTCACCTTCACTGAGATTAGCTTTATATTCCTGATTGTATTAATTGAAATTAAATTCCATTATGCTAGAGTGAGATTTGCATCCAATTTTCTATATTATTGATTCCAAGCCAGCAACACCTTGGATTCAGTGCTCTATCTGATGAAATTGTCCACGTGACACAATGAGGTAGAATTTGAAGTTTCCTAACCAGCAGAAATGAGGTGATGCCAAGAGAATGGTGGGCTTGTACATATGAAGTTTAGAAGAATGAGAAGATTTTATTTAAACATATAAAATTCCTGGGAAGCTTGACAAGGTTGTTGCAGAGAAATTGTTTCCCCTTGTGGAGGAGTCTCGATCCACAGAACATAATCTCAGAGTAAACGATAGCCCAATTAAGACAGAGGTGAACTGAAATTTTTTCTCTCAGAGTGATGAACCAATAGAAAATACAGTGAAAGCAGCCTAGTCCATCTTGAAAACTAGCCTTCCTTCCATTGACTCCATATATACTTTCAGTTGCGTTGGCAAAGCAGCCAACATAATCAAAGACCCTTCTCACTCCAGTTATACTCTCTTCTGTCCTCTTCCAATGGGCAGAAGATACAAAAAAAGTGCCAACAGATTCAAGAACAGCTTTGTCACAGCTGTTATCAGACTTACGAACGGACCTCTCATATTTTAGAGTTGATCTCTCTCTGCATCTTCTCTGCAGCTGTAATACTATATTCTGCACTCTGTTCTATTATCCTGATATACTTATGTAAGGTCTGATTTGTCTGGATAGCATGCAAAACAATGCTTTTCACCATATTTCAGTGACCATAACAAATCAAATTGATTCAAATCAAATCACATACTTAATAAATGCTGCAAATCTTACAAAACATTGCTTTGACAATTATTCTCATTTGCCAATACAACTGAAGCTTACTTATTAGACCAGCAAATAATAAATGCATGACAGATGAAACACAATGTTGATAAACAGGAGGTTATCCATTTTAGTCACAAAAACAGAAAGACAGTATTATCTAAATTGCGATACATTGTGAGAGAGGGAGGTGTAATGAGACCTGGGTGTCCTTGTAATCCATCACTGAAAATAAGCTTGCAGGTGTAGCAGGTGGTGAAGGAAGCAAATGGTATGTTGCCTTTCACGCGAGAGAACTTGCATACAAGTCCAGGGATTTATTGCTGCAACTGTACAAGGCATTGGTGAGACCATAATTGGAGTATTGTGCACAATTCTGGTCTGCTTATCTGAGAATGAATATTTTGGCGATTAAAAAGTTCAATTAAGGTTGTCTGACCGATTCCTGTGATAGCAGGGCCAATGCATGGAGAGAGATTGGCTCAGTTAGAAGTATATTAACTGGAATTGAGAAGAATGAGGTGGGACTCAAAGAAACACTTAAAATTGTAGCAGAATTAGGCCGGGTGAACGCAGTGAGGATGTTCCTGATGACTTGAGAGTTCAGAACAGGGTATTACTGTCTAAGGATATGGGGTAGGCCAGTTTGTTTGTAAATACATTGGAGTTGTGTAATAAGTTTGAAAATTCTTTTGTCTTTCTACCCATAGGGTTTGTGTATGAACATCACCCGGATTGATGTGATAAAAGCATAGATTTTCAAATCAGCTTTATGTGATGCTGATGTGAACAAATCTATTTTCAACACATTAACACCAAGGCTAAAGTGACACTAAGCGCAAAGCGTGGTAACTATCCTAATCTGGCAGCATGGTTACAATTTACTCCTGATTATCTCAGCATTCCTGTTTTCCCATAGTAAGTGGAGATAAATTCTTACCCTTAGTGCAATGAAAATAAGGTGGGTTCTGGAAAAGGTTGTCTACTCAGATAATCACCTAGGCTGCAAACGTGGTATCCATTCTGTCGTATGTAGCAACGCATTTAATTCCAGCACATCTGTAACTCAGCTTGTAGAAGAATGACATCCATAACTTGGCTTCTTGTGTTCTCACTATTAAAATGAGTGCCCTTATGCTAGTGGCAGAATCACTGTCTAGAAAGAGAGATATTCAATTTTAACAAACCTGTTCTCCATCTGAACAAGAGCAAAGGTTATTCTCCATTTCCTGTTCATCATTCCTTCTACTAAAAGTGCTGCAGAAATCCAAGCTTCTTCCAACAGACCCAAAAATCCAAAGAAGTATTCTGTTTTGCCAATCACTCTTACATTGAAAACACATTCCTGCCAGAAATACTTACATTGCTCCCCTTTATATTTTAATGTTGCCCCCAGGGTTGGGGCTGTCTCCAACAGCTGCTCTGCAATATAAATGCAGTAGATGTCACTACTTTGGTTAAAAAAAAATCAATTTGCGGATTTGAATGGCTTGTGATCAGTGTCATTTCTACTATTCAGATTCACTGCACAATGTAGTCAATTGTTCAACTTAGAATCTCATGAGTGAACCTTTAATATTATGGTAAATGAAATGCCAGTTTTAACGTTCATTTTTACAAATCCTTCATTTTGTTTTTATTGAAAAGTCTTTGGTGTTTGTAATTTCAATTCTGATATTTAGAACTGACATTAGCTCTCTTAACATTTACCTGATAAAATGTAACTCACTTGAAAAAATCAATTTGGAATACAGCTGGAAACCATGGCAATGAGTGACATATGGTTCTTGCGGACACTATTAGCCTCAGGTAAAATAATCGTGTGTATTCCAGAGAGACGTGCCTGAGCTGTATAAAATTTGCTGATGACTAAGTGCTGATATTTCTTACAGATAATATTTGAAGGCGTCGATTTTTTCTGGTTTGATGGAGTTTATAGCTTTTAATTATTTTAGCCTGCAAGAAAAGCGCATGGGTTCTGTGATTTTCATGTTGTTACTTGTAGTTGCAAATAAATGAGAATTTGGGCAACAAAAGCATAAATTGCTGTAAAATCCCGGAAGGTTTGGTAGCATCTGAGAAGAGAAATTAGAGTTAATGTTTTGGGTCTGGTGACCCTTCCTCAGAATGTTAACTCTGATTTCTCTTCACAAATGCTGCCAGACTTGCTGAGTTTTTCCAGCATCTTCTGTTTTTGTTTCTGATTTACAACATCCACAGTTATTTCGGTTTTTATTGAAAATTTGGACAACTTTGACTTGGCACATTTCCCCTGCACCCCCTGGACTTAAAATGTATCATATCCTACGAAAAACTTTTTTAGATAGCTGTGCATTATTACCTTTTAAAATTTTGCTTGTTTTCTGAAGAATCACAAAGCATTTCTCAAAGATGCACTTTTCTCCATGATCCAGAGGTGCACTCTGAATGAGGCCTACACTTGAAGAGATTGTGTCATTCAGGATTAACGATTAACAGTAACAACCAATAATTAACAGTGACAACCTGTGGCTTTAACCTCACACCCGAGCTTTATATAGATACATCCTATTTTTTCAGGTACTTTTCCAGCACTTGGCCCATAGTCAAGTTATTGACCCCTCTAATATGGGGAAAAGTTTCTTCCTATCTACCCTGTACTCAGAACTTTGTGTACCTCATTTGGATCACCCTTCAGCCTTCTTTGCACGGAGAAGAACAATACCAGTCTATCTGTTCTCTGTTCAAAGTTCAATTGCTCTATCCCAGGCAACGTCCTGGTGGAGCTCTTCTGCACTCTATCTAGTGCAATTGCATCCTTCTTTAGAGTGACAATCAGAACTGCACACAGTACTCTAGCTGTGGGTTAACTAACATTGCACACAGCTCTATCAAAACCTATTTGCTCTTGTATTCCATATCTTGGCTAATAAAAACAAATGTCTCAAACGCCTTCTAATCATCCTACCTACCCATCCTGCTGTCTTCAAGGATTAGAGGGAACCAAGGTCCCTCTAATTCTCTGTACTTCGTACGGCCCTACCATTCAACACGTATTCCATTTTTTAAGATGCATCACCTCACACTTTTCAGGAATAGTTTCTATTTCCACTATTCAGTCGATCTGCCCACCCTGTCTATATCATCCTGCAGTCCAATGCTTTTCTATTCACCGCAAATTTCCGTTTCATCTGTGACATGACTGACCATACCTCCTACATTCATGCCTATATCGTTAATGTACACACCAAACAGCAAAGGGACCACTACTGATCCCTGTGGTATGCCTCTGGATACTGGCTTCAAGTCACAAAAACATCCTTCAACCATCAACCCCTGCTTCCTGCCATTCAGCTAATTTTAGATCCAATTTCCCAAATTGCTCTGAATCCCAAAGGCTTTAAGCTTCTTGTCAAAAGCCTTACTGAAGTTGATGTAGACTATATTGAGTGTATAACCCCCATCTACAAACTTAGTCACCTCCTCAAAAAATTCAACAAAAAATTATGAGACACGATCTTCACCTTACAAAGCCTTGCTGGCTATCCTTCATTAGACCTTGCGTCACCGAGTGGAGATGAATTCTGTTTCTCAGAACTTTTTCCAATGGTTTTCCTGTCACAGATGTTACACTGAAAACCGAAAGAACTGCAGATGTTGTAAATCAGGAACAGAAAAGTTGCTGGAAAAGCTCAGCAGGTCTGGCAGCACCTTTGAGGGAAAATCAGAGTTAATGTTTTGGGCCTGGTGACCCTTTCTCAGAACTCTGAAATGTTAACTCTGATTTTTCTTCATAGATGTTAGACTGACTGGCTTATAGTTTCCTAGTTCATCCCTTCCGTCCTTCTGGAGTAATGTTTCACATTAGCTGTCTTCCAGTCCTCTGACACTCCTCCTGTGGCCGAAGAGGATTTGAAAATTAATTGCAGACGCCTTGCAATTTCTTCCCTTACCTTCCACAGAGGCCTTGGATTCAACTGATGATCCGGGATAGCATTAAACTCCATCAGGATAACTGTTCAATCTCACCAGATTTTTCCACCATGCAACAATTCTGTATTACTCATCAGCTGGCTGCCGTTGGCATTAAACCCGAGGGAGAGGAATGTTATGAGTTCAGAGGCAGACGAAAATAAGTGGCGTGGAAAACTGAGGCACTAAATACCATAAGGTGGAATCTGAGTGACAAGGGCAATGGTGAGATGTGTGGCAGAATGGGAATGACAAGTACAGCAAGCTTATCATGACATCAGCAGTGTCTCTTGCTACCCTGTTTGCTTTTCAGAAGTGACATGGTGAGATACTTGCTAGGCAGTGGGGAGATTTGACAAGGGCTAATACTTGTTAAACACCTTGTTAATTCTACAAGTCACTTCATTAAAATTTAGGCACCCATTTTATCACAGGTGTCAAGCAAGTTCGACATCAGGAAAGCTTGGGAAGGAAATCAGAGCAAGAATCTGATGGATGATTATTGTAATGCAAGGAGTACACTATGTGCTCAGGGACACACACAGCTCATGTACTGATCCAAGCTGCATCTCTGGGTTGATCACTCACTTTCATTACACTCACTCACTTTGAGCCTCCCTGCATGGCTACAGCATCCCTGCCTTGCATTACCTTGCCTTTTCCCATACTGGCCCCTTCACCAAAAGCACCACACTCAAACTACTGCTCTTGGATTGCCTTTTAATGTGGACACCAAGCCAGGAAGCTTGCTATGGTTTTCAGCAGGTCTCTGTCTAGTCAAGAGAGATAGCCTTTGCTCAAGGATTCCCAGCCCAGTAACTCAAGGCCAACATTCAATATCAGTCCAGGCCTTCCTTGAGGTGGTCAATCAGGAATCAATGCTCAAAAGGAGTGAGGAGCCAGATGACTGAGGAGCCAAATGATGGCAACACCTTGATTTCTTTTCTGCTCTTCTCTGGTCTGTTTTCTTTCTGGAATGAGAGAAAGGCAGGTATTATGGGAGATTACAGTAAGTGGTGCAGCTATTACTGGTGGTGTAGGTGGGGAGATGTCTCAGATGAGTGAATAAGCAGTGCAGAGGGCATGCAGAGTGATGGTGAATTACTAATGTTTATGGGTCCATATATTATAAAGGAAACTCAAGTTAATTGAGAAGAGACACATGGTTTCATCAAAGGGGAATCATGTTTAACCAATTTAGTGAAGTTCATTGAAGGAGCAACATGCACTGTGTATGAAGGAGATCCTGTAGATGTACTGTATTTGAATTTTTGGAAGACATACAATAATGTGCCACATCAAAGGTTATTGTGGAAAATAACAGTTTACCGTGTAGGGAGTGACTCATTGGCATGGGTAGAAGAGTTGCTGATTGGCAGAACACGAAGTATGATAAATGAGTCTTTGTCTGATTGGCTGGATATGGTGAGCAGAGCCCAGCAAGAGTCTATGCTGGGGCCTCAGCTTTTTACAATTTACATCAATGATTCAGATGAGAGGACAAAAGCACAGTAGCTAAATTTACAGATGACACCAAGATAGGTAGGACAATATGAAATGAGCAAGACATAAGGAAGTTGCAGATGGACATAGATAGGTTGAATGCATGTATTAACATCTGACAGATGGAGTACAATGGGAAAATTTAAAGTTATTCACTTTGGCAAGAGGAATGAAAAAGCAGATCTTAAATGGAGAATGACTGCAGAATTTTAAGGTGAAAGGAATGTAGGTCTTCTAATGCATGAATCACATGAAGTTGGTACAGCACATAATCAAGAAGGCTAATGAGATGCTATCCTTTATCACGAGAGGAATTTAACATAAAAGTAAAGATGAAAACAGAAATTGCTGGAAAAAACTCAGCAGGTCTGACAGCTTCCGTGGAGACAAAGCAGAGTTAACATTTCAGGTCCAATGATAAGAGAACCATTGACTGCATACATGTGCATCCTTGGACCCCACATAGCAGGGGGTAGATCTATCAAAACCAAAAGGGCTCCCATTAATTTCCCACTTGAGGCCTCAGTTGGTAGTGAGGCAGGAACACTGTCCATAGGTCTTCCCATCCTGTACCTAATCGGGTCAGAAGCAGGAAGGTATGTATGCCCCTCCTGCCTCACTAAATGCCCTCCCAGCCTCAAAAGCCCCGAGAGGAAATTGCATTAAATTCCACCCTCACTATCTACAACAAAAATAACTTACATCCCTAGCTGATTGTCAAATGCAATTTCAAGACAAACGTGTTACTGACCTACTTAAGGACCTATTGAGAGAGAATAGCTTTGAAAGAGCAATGAGGGGCAGAAATGTGGAAAGGTTTTAGGATCAATTTCCAGAATTTATAACACTGGCAGTTATGGTTTGGCCTCCAGCAGAGGATCAATTATAACTGAAAATTTTCGGAAGTCCAGAATTGGAGGAATGAAGATAACTCTGAGGATTTTAGGAGTGGAAGTGATTATAGAGACAAGAAGGGCAACTCAGCCCCGACCTTATTATAGTTTTGGTTCAAACATGGACAAAAGAGCTAAATTCCGGAGGTGAGGTGAGAGTGACTGCCCTCAACATTAAAGCGACATTTTACTGAGTATGGCATTGAGGAGCCCTGGAAAAACTGGAATCAATGGGAATTAGGGGGAGAATTCTTCAATGATTGGAGTCATACCTGGCACATATGAGGATGGTTATGGCTGTTTGAGGTCAGTCATCTCGGTACCAGAACATCTCTGCAGGAGTTCCTCAGGTTAGTGTCCTAGGCCCAACCTTCTGCAGCTACTTCCTCAATGACCTTCCCTCCATCATAAGGTCAGAAGTCAGGATGTTTGCCAATGATTGCACAATATTCAGCACTATTCATGACTCCTCAGGTACTGAAGCAGTCCATGTTCATGAACAATATCCAGGACTGGGCTGAGAAGTAGTAAAAAACATTTGTGCCACACAAATGCCTGGCAATGACCACATCTAATAAGAAACAAAATAACAACTGCCCTTTGACAATCGATGGCATTACCAACACCAATTTTCATGCTATTAACATCGTGGGGCTTACTATTCATCAGACTGAATTGAACTAGACTAGCCATATAAATACTGTGGCAACAAGACCATGTCAGAGGCTAGGAATCCTATAGCAAGAACTCACCACCTGACTCCCCAATGCCTGTCCATCATCAACAAAAGTCAGAAATGTGATGGATAACTCCAGACTTGCCTGGATGAGTGCAGCTCCAACAACACTCAAGGAGCTTGACACCATCCAGGACAAAGCAGCCTGCTTGACTGGCACCACATCTACAAACATCCATTCCCTCCTGCAATGATACATAGTAGCAGCAGTAGTAACACTGTGTGTCATCTACAAGATGCACTGCAGAACGCAGGAATTTGGTAACAACAGTGAGAATTTTAATTATTTTCCAGCTCCGAACTGTGTGCAATATATAATATTAATGAAATCGCTCAGTAATCTTAACACTAGAAATGCAATTTGAACATTTCTTACATTTAGAAATTGCAAAAATGAATCATGAATTGAAGTTAAGGATTAATTATTCAATGCTTAGAAGATTGCTTAAGCTTCTTGTTTCTGTGCCAAACATAACTTATAATTAGTCATTTGTTTTCTAATAACAAAGTGTATCACTGTACTCCAAAGAGATTGGATAGTTCATAACTACAGTCTTTGGTAAGCTATTTATAATTCAGTCAAATTTAGGAAAATTAGGTGTGACAGCATCTCATATAAAAATCATTGATTATAATACTCTACAGTCTGTCAAAGCTTCGAGAGATACTGGTTGCCTTAGTTAAACCCTCCAGGCATGCAAAATAATAATGTTTAGAAAGATAATAAGAATAGCTGGGTCTCTGAAGAGTCTGTTGCAGTAAACATGTACAGGTTCTGAAGAACAAATCAATCTAAAAGACGACACCATAGGATTATTAAAATCTGCAGAGATTCAACGTGATCTTTATAGAGCATCTATAATCTGAAAGCATCACAGTGAATTGGAAAGTTGCAAACGTAACACTGCTGGTCAAGAAATGAGGGATATATAGGTCAATTAATCTGGTATAAAGTGTCAGCATAATGTTGCAATGTATCATTAGGTAATGAGTTATGGGGCCCTGTATTACTGTAGACAGTACAGGACGCCAGTTCATACATTATGAGTAGCTTTCGGACCACATTGACACATCTAGCCTGCATGTGCACTTGCAGCATGGCTCATCCTGAAATATCTTGCTGAGGCTAGTCGCATGATCATCTGGAGCTTTTTGAACTCGCTACCCTAGCTGATACCATCTGTTAAACTTACAAAGCTAAATACTTCTAGCAATAGGAAACATTTTGTTTTGATTTGATTTATTGTTGCCACATGTACCTATGTACAGTGAAAAGTTTTGTTTTGTGAGCAGTACAGGCAGATCATAGCAAACATGAGTTGGGAAGTGGAAGTTGAACCCCTCTGATAATAAAAATTGAAACACAAGCCCCCAAGCTGTTATGGTGGGAGTAAGGTCCCCTTGTAATAATTAAACCTGAAACACCCAGAGAAACTTGCCTCGCCTGTTAAATTCTTATGGATAAAGGGAGGTTAAATGAAAGAAAATCCCTGATATTTACTTTATAAGTAACAAGTAACAATTTATTTATATAACCCTAGCAGTGAACAAATTTACAGTATTACGAACAAACTGAACAATTCACCCTTAACTACTAACTGAACTAAATTTTACAGGTATGCTGCTCCAATAAACACAATTCCCACTTATATAAACCCAATAATAAGAAAATAAATTAAAACTTAGTCTCTAAAGTCTACATGCCTTTCTTCTGTTGTTCTCAAGACATAAACATCTTTCTTCCACTGATCTGGCTGTCAGGGATGTTTTCTCTGTGAAGCCTTCTGTGAGGACTCTTAGCTAGAAGTGCCATGGCATTTTTTTTTATGGATAGATGGTGCTTTATTAGAGAGCGTAGGAGCTTCCGTGAGAGCTGGTGGTTTGCTCTCCCACTGGTTTTCAAAAACCCTCTTCTTATTTACCTTGGATGGCACATCAATTTGTTAGAATAGCATTGGTCCGGGGTTGTTAAAACCATCAGATTTAAATTCAATTAGCTTTCAATCACCAAGTGCTTGGATTGAATGAATTCGCTGATTCCAACTAGTTGCCAAAACATCAAAACAAGCCTAAGGTTTCCAATCACACAGCCAATTGTTACATGTTTCAATTTAGAACTGTCTGTACCCCTTCAGCTGCTCAGATACATTTTTTTCCGTATAAATCTGTAAGCTTAGAAAAGCATTTTACCTCTTAAAGGAGTCACGCACTCTTCTATCTTATCATTCTTTTACAAACAAATTCTAGCTTCCCTACAAGAACATTCAGATCATAGGGTACTTAGATAGAGTGAGGCATAAAAGGTCATGTCTGCACAGGAGGTACACAAAGCAAGATCATCATTAGTTTGGAATTAAAGAGCTCCATTCAGCAGTCTAATTACAGCAGAGAGGACATTGTTCTTGAACCTGTTGGTATGGGTATTCAGACTTCAGCATCTTCTGCCTGACAGAATAGGTTAGAAAAGAGTATTACCGGAGTGGGAGGGGTCTTTGATGTCGGCAGCTTTTCTGCAGCAGTAAGAAGTGTAAGTGGAGTCCACAGATGGGAAGTTGGCTTCCGTGATGGCCTGGGCTGTGCACACCGCTTTCTGTAGTTTCTTATGGTCCTGGACAGAGCGGTTGACATACCAGACCGTTGTGCACTTGGACAGAATACTTTCTGTGGTGCATCTGTAAAGGTTGGTGAGGGTCCTTTGGACATGCCGAAATTCCTAAGCCGCCTGAGGAAGAAGAGGTGTTGTTGTGCCTTCTTAACCATCCTATCGATATGGGAAGTCCAGGACAGGTTGACAGTTATCGTCACTCCGAGAAATTTGACACTCTCGACCCTCTCCACCTTGGCTCCATTGATGTAGTTGGGGGTGTGTCCTCCAGCTTTCTTTCTGAAGTCAATGATCAGTTCTTTTGCTTTGCTGATGTTGAGAGAGAGATTGTTGTCATTGCACCATGACATGAAGCACTCTATCTCCTTCCTGTATTCTGACTCATCATTGTTTGATATTCGGTCTACAATGGTGGTATCATCAGCAAACTTGTAGATGGCATTTATATGGAGTATGGCTACCCAGGCATGGGTGTACAAGGAGCATAGGAGGGGGCTGAGTATGCATCCTGCCCAATTCATTACACCAGGATCTTTCCAGTCTACAGCAGGAGATATCTACAACATGCCTTGGTTTGCCATCTGCAGCTGAGAAACCTAAGAAGAAACCAAAGCTCTTTATGTCAGGAATAGAAATTCACAAGTGCTGTCTGAAAAGGGAGAAACAAAACAGAGTGTGCTCACGGTTTTGCCAGGATCGTGTGCTTTGACATGGTGCAGGGAGCTATCAACAAATATTAGAGGAGGGAAATATTGCTTCACTTGCACAGGGCTTTGAGATTATACCTAGAATGCCATGTAGCTTTGTTCTTTTTACCAAGAAAAGATTTCTTGCCTGTAAGGGAGTGTACAAAGTTTACTGAATAATTGCTGGGATGGGTCGTCTGTTCTTTTGGTGGAAATTTAGTAGAATTCATCCATACACACTTGGTTTTAGAAGAATAGAAGGCGATTTCAATAAAAGATATAAGATTCGCAGTAGGCTTGACAGGATTGAAAGGCCGTATAGCTTCAGTTTAAAGGGTTAGCCATTTCACTTAGATGGTTGTGAATCTTTCAAATTCTCTATTGTAAGACCGTAATAAGGCCATGAGATGTAGCAGTAGAAGTAAATTTTTCAGTCCATTGCGTGAGCTCTGTTTTTCAGTGAGACCATGGCTGATTTGATAATCCTCAACTCACTTCCCTGCTTTTCTCCATCACCCTTGATTTCTTTACCGATTAAATATTTGTCCTTCACAGCCTCGAATATATTTCATGGTTCAGTCTCAATAGCCCTCTAGTAGTAAAGAATTTCATAAATTCACTACCTTCTGAGAGAAGAAATCCCTTCGCATCTCTGCCATAAATGGCAACTTCTTACTCTGAGATTATGCCCTCTGGTCATAGACGTTCCCAAAAGGATAAACAAACTTCCTGCATCTACCTATCAAGTTCCCTGAGAATCATATATATTTCAATAAAGGCCCCCTCTCATTTTTCTAAGTTCCAACACGTACAGGCCTAATCTACTCAACCTCACCTTGTAAGACTGTTCCTGCATACTTGGTATCAGCTAAGTGAACTTTCTGAACCTTCAATACCAGCCTATCTTTCCTTAGATAAGGGCCCTAAAACTTTTCACAGTATTCTAGCTGTGGTCTGATGAGTGTTTTGTATAGTTTTAACAAAATTCCCTACTTTTATACACTATTCCCTTTGAAGTAAAGGCCAACAATCCATTTGAACTTGCGTGCAAGCTTTTAGACGTTGATGCATGAGGATTCCCATATTGATAGGGGTTCTATCCTGTTCTCTGGTGTTATACTCTGGTGAGCCTAACATCGACAGTGGGAAAAATTCTCGAATCCATTGTCAAGGATTATATAGTAGAGCATTTAGAAAGCAATGGCAGGATCAGACAGGGTCAGTGTGGATTTATGATGGGGAAACCATGCTTGACAAAACTGTTCAAATTCTGTGAAGAGGTAACTAGTATAGTTGACAAAGGTGAATCAGTCAATTTAGTATATTTGGACTTCCAGAAAGCATTTATCAAAAGTCCCACGTAAGAGATTAATGTACAAGATTAAAGCGCATGGGATTGATGGAAGTGTATTGAGATGGATAGGAAACTGGTTGGCAGAGAGAAAGCAAAGAATAGGAATTAATGGGTCCTTTTCAAATTGGCAAGCAGTAACTAGTAGGGTGCCACAGGGATCAGTGCTGGAACCCAGCTATTCACAATGTATTTTAAAAGTTTGGATGAGGGAACAAAATGTAACATCTCCAAGTTTGAAGATAATACCAAGTTGGTGGGAGGGTGAACTGCAACAAAGATACAGAGATCTTTCAGCATGATCTCGATAGTTTGGGTGAGTGGGAGAATCAATGGCAGATGCAGTATAGTTTGCATAAATGTGAGGTTATTCACTTTAGAAGCAAAAACAAGGTGGCAGATTATTAACTGAATGGCTGTAAGTTGGGAGAGGGGAGAGTGCAGTGCGACCTGGGCATCCTTGTCCACCAGTCGCTGAAGGTAAGCAAGCAGGTGCAGCAGGCAGTAAAGAAGGCAAATGGTATGTTGGCCTCCATTGCGAGAAGTTTTGAGTACAGGAGCAGGGATGTGTTGTTGCAGTTGTACAGGGCCTTGGTGAAGCCATACCTAAAATATTGTGGGCAGTTTTGGTTCCTTTTCTGAGGAAGGATACTCTTGCTGTCGAGAGTGCAGGTTTACCAGGCTATACTGGGGATGGCGGGTCTGACATTTGAGGAGAGACTGACTAGATTGAGATTGTTTTTGCTGGAGTTCAGGCGAAAGACGGAGGATCTCATAGAGACTTATAAAATTCTAACAGGACTGGACAGAGTAGATGTGGGGAGGATGTTCCCGATCGTGGGTGTGTCCAGATCCAGAAGTCACAGTATGTGGATTTGGGGTAGATGATTTAGGATGGAGATGAGGAGACATTTCTTCATCCAAAGAATGGTGAGCCTGTGGAAGTCATTACCGCAGGAAGTAGTTGATGCCAGAACATTGAATGTATTGAAAAGGCATCTAGATACAGCACTTGGGGCGAATGGGGTCAAAGGTTACGGGGAAAAAGCAGGATTAGGCTATTGAGTTGGCCGATCAGCCATGATGAATGGTGGAGCAGGCTCGAAGAGCCGAATGGCCACCGCCTGCTCCTATCTTCTGTGTTTCACTGTTCTATATTAATCCTGCTTTGCTTCCTATGTTTTTATGTTTCTAATGGAAAGAGCAATCTTAAAATGGAAGTAACATTTTGAAGCAGCTTTCTGGTGTCACTGGTGATTGAATCTGTAAAGTTTTCAATAATTTAAACTGTAGAAATAAATTCAAGCCTGCTGCATATTTATGAACAGATACTGTTACTGCACATTTCAACTCCGTCAAAAATTGTATTTTTCTCCTACATTTTTCAGATTGTGAAAATGTGTTTCTCTGTTACAATGAAGAACCTGCAAGCTAAAAATGCTGTTTCAAGGTATGCTTAATGTTTCATATGACATTGTTTTCTTCACCTTTTGAATTGAGTCCCTGAACTTTTTCAAGTAAATAGGCCAATGCCTGTTAAAAATGCAGCCAAATCCATTTCATGCGATCATGTTAAGCCTTCACCCAGTATTAGATATCAGCCTTAGTTCAGTGGCAATTCTCACTTTCTCCCTCTCTCCGTGTCAAAAGTTTTGAAAACGTTTCCCATTCCATGTGTTAGCATATTATATCTATTGAGTCTCTAGTGTTTTATTGAGAAGGAACTACATTGTAAGAGATGCTGCCTATTTGTTGGACTTCCTTTGAAATTGTTAAATATTTTTATCCAGCTTTTCCAACAAATTCAGATTTTGTTTCTGATTTCTGGCATCCACTGTTTTTTTGGTTTGTGGTTGAATATTTTTAGTTATACTTTCACATGACGTGGGTATCACTGATAAGGCCAGCATTTATTTCTCATCTCAGTTTGCTCTTGAGAATGTGGTGATGATCCGTCCCCTTGAACAACTACAGTCCATCCAGTGTAGGTGCTTGTGAGTGAGTAACTACAGTGAGTTGCTTTGTCCGTTGTTGAGCTCCTTGAATGTCGTTGCAGCTGTACTCACCTAGGCAAGTGAAGAATATTCTACCAGGGTCTTGACTTGTACCTTGTAAATAGTGGTCAGGCTTTGTAAAGTGAGGAGCTGTGTTACTTCTCTCAGAATTCCCAGCCTCTAATTTGTACCATAATTACATAAAAATCGAAGGAGCTGCGGATGCTGTAAATCAGGAACAAAAACAGAAGTTGCTGGAGAAGCTCAGCAGGTCTGGCAGCATCTGTGAAGAAAAATCAGAGTTAACGTTTCGGGTCTGGAGACCCTTTCTCAGAATTACTGGGGTATTTTGCTGTTGATTGAGAATAGACTGACGGGACAGTAATTGGCCTGCTTGGATTTGTCCTGATTTTTGAGGACAGGATGCAACCTGGGTAATTTCTCACATTATTGAGTAGATGCCAGAGTTGTGACCGTATTGGAACAGTTTGGGTAAGGGTGCAGCTTATACTGGAACACAATCTTCAGTATTACTGGCATAGCCTGTATATTAACCAGTGCCGTAAGGCCATAACACACAGGAGCAGAAGTAGGTCGTTCACCCCATCAAGTCCGCTCTGCCATACAATGAAACCAAGGCCTTCAGTCATTTCTTAATATTATGCAGAATGAATCAAGTTTGCTGAAGACTGGTGTCTGTGATGCTGGGGAGCCTCAGAAGAAGGCTGAGGTGGAATACCCGTCTGACACATCTGGTTGAAGATACAAGCATAAGATCTCTAGGCATAATTTGATGAAGAGCAGAGAAGTTTCCATCATTCCCTGGGCAACTTCAGCACCCCCAAAACAGTCTAATTGAACATTTAGGAGCAAATTACTGTAGATACTGGATCTGAACTGAAAACAAATGCTGGAGATCACAACGGGTCAGGTAGCATCTGTGGAGAACAAGCAAGCTAATGTTTTCAGCCTGGATGACTCTTCAACAGAGCTGAAGTGAAGTGTGGAAGGGACAGCATTTATGCAATAATAGGAGTGAGGGTTGGAGTGCTGGGGGAGAAAGGATGTTGATAGTTCAGATTAAGTGATTGGAATGGTTTGTCTAACCGCCCGACTGGAAAGAACAGACAGTACCACTGGGCTGGGGCGGGGGTGTGGAGAGGGTGACAGAGAATGTAACAAGCAAAGCTAAAAGAAAGGGAAGGAATTGGTATGCAATTTAAAGGTGTTGAGCCCAGAATTTTGAGCCCAGAATTTTGTAATCTGCCTTGAATGAAGATGAGGTGTTGTCCCTCCAGTTTGTGCTGTGATTCACTGCAGCATTACAGCATGCCGAGGACAGACAAGTGTGAGAGTAAATGAGAGCAGGACGCTGCATTAAAATGACTGGAAGGTTTGGATTATGCTTGCATATGGACCGGAGGTGTTCTGCAAAGCAGTCATCCAGTTTGCTTTTGGCTTCTCCAATGTAGAGCACACCATATTGGGCGCAGCAAATATAATACACAAGATTGGAGGAGGTGCAGGTGAAATGCTGCTTCACCTGGAAAGACTGTTTAGGTCCTTGGATGGTGAGCAGGGAGGAGGTGAAGGGTCAGGTGTTGCACCTCCTGCGGTTACATGGGAAGGTGCTTTGGGAAGTGGGGTGTGGAGTTGGTGGTCAAAGAATGGACTGGGGTGTCCCGGAGGGAACGATCCCTGCAAAATGCAGACAGGGAGGTGAGAGGAAGATGTGTTTGGTGGTGCCATTCTGCTGGAGTTGTCTGAAATGGCGGAGAATGATCATTTGAATGCAGAGGCTGGTGGGATGAAAGGTGAGGACAAGGGAGATGCGATCATGCTGTTGTGAGTGATGGGAAGGGGCAAGGGCGGAAGCAGGGGTGATAGGTCAGATGTGGTTGAAGGCCCTGTCAACCACAGTGGGCAGGAAACCATGGTCATAGAAGAAGAAAGCCATGTCAGCAGTGCTGTTTTGGAAGGTGGCATCATCCGACCAGATGCAGCGTAGGATGAGGAACTGGGAGAATGGGATGGAGTCCTTGCAGGACATGGGATGTGATAAGCTGTAGTGCAGGTAGCTATGGGAGTCAGTGGCTTTGTAATGAATGGCAGTGGACAGTTTATTCCCTGAAATGGAGACAGAGAGGTCAAGGAAAGGAAGAGAAGTGTCAGAACTGGACAATGTGAAAGTTACAGAGGGGTGGAAATTGGAGGCATTGTGAGACATGCTCGCAGGTCTCAGTCAGAATAATCAGTGGGACGATATCCAAACGAAATGCAATTACAGAGCAACTTGGATAAGTTTTCAGTTCTTTATTGAATGGATGTTCATAATTCTGTACAAATCCTTGATTGTTTTAATCAATCTGGCCATGTCAATGATGCACCTCCGTAGCAGGTAGAACTTGAACTTCAGCACTCTGTCCCTATCACCACACATTTTGTTCTTCTTCCCACCCTCCTCTCTTTCACATGCTCTGTACATTTTCCCAATTCTGATATAAAGTTTTTGAGCAGAGTCTCTTTCTCTGCTTCTTTCTTCACAGGCATATCCTGACTAAATGAGTGTTTTCAGCATTTTCTGCTTTTATTTCTGTTTTCCAGCACTCACAACTTTCACGTTGTGCGATTAATGTTGTGGATGGAGAGAACTCCAGATGAGGCCACAAACCTGGAGAGTTTAGTAGAAAGTAGAGCGCCTAGAGCTGAGGTGTGGAGAGAATGGGGTCAGGGTAAAGGAAGGGAATGTCTGAATCTTAGGATGTGTCTGATCTTGGGAGTGGAGTTTGAATCATGGTGATGGAACTCTTAAATGAATGAATGCAGCCTGATCTTTGAGGCTTGCATGAATAGATTATCCTGGAGAGCAGTGCTGTCGAGATGATCTGTTTAGAGATCAGGTCAAGGATGGTGATCTTTGGGGTGAAATCAGCAGCTGAGAAGAGACTTGCTCATGAATATCATTTATATTATTTTCTGCAAACTTCACCATTGCAAAGGCGGGAATGGGATAGTGGAGGCTCCTTGAGGAAGGCTTCTGAAGATTAAATGGATGCAATGATTTGAAGGGAAATGTCTATAAATAGGACTGCAAAACTGGAACTGTCTGCAAAGTCTAAGCAATTTTGTAGAGAAGTCTTTTGTATTTGCAAAGGCTGTGGAGGTCCCAAGTGGGCAGCTGAAAATGTAACAACATTCAATCCAGTAGAGAAGGATGGATTGGTTAAGAGACAAATCTCTGATTGCCTCTGGTCTGATCCGTAGTGAAGTGAGTGAAATGCTCCATAATATTGTGACAGTTGTCATGTTTTGACTTCAAGGACACCTTCACCAGGGGATGGCAACGGGTGATAGCCAAGAGACAGTCTTAGCTCTATGCTACACCACAACAGGACACTGAGTCAACCTACAACTTATGTTTGGAAGTCAGCATATCTGTGCCAACACTTTCCTAAAGGAATCTGAACTAATCTGACAGTTGTGGTCTTGGCCTGTTGCTTCTCTTCCTTCAAGTATTTATCCAATGCTTTCCTAAAAAATATATCATGCCTCTCACTCAACTGTTTTTTGCAGCCAAGCAGTCCATAGCTGTCCTAATGAAGAAATCTCCTATCCTGTATCCCCACTTAACCAGTGATTGCTCTATGTAGATAACCCCACTGACTGCTCGACCAAGTGAAATAGTTGGAAAAACTGAGCATTTCCAGTTTTTCATTTCTTTAACTGTAGTTTTCTCAATTCACACAATCAAAACTTCTTTATGAACAACTTTATCTAATCTTCCTTTATCTTTCTCTTCTATCATGTCAGAGGGTTATCGTGGTTGGGCCATTAATTAAATTCAAGGATGAGTTAGAGAAATTTTTAATTAGTAAAGGTGTCAAAGGTTATGGGGAAAGTGGAGTTGAGGGTCATCAGATCAGCCATGATTTTATTGAATCGTGGAGCAGACTTGATGGGCTGAATGGCCTACTTCTGCTTCTATGGTCTTACACCTTTGGCCACATTAAAGATATGAGAAGTTTGAGGGAATTGCACAGGCTTAGAATGTTTAACTTTCGAATGGTTTGTATATATAGTTTTTGACAAATTTTAGGTACAATGTTTACAATGATCAGCTTTGGAGAGATGTCATTAACATATTTCAAGCAAGAAACAGCAATAAATATGCCTGTAGCTCAAGGAATGAGCTGTCATTTACAGCAATACTTCTGGGCCAGGAGGAACATGATTGCACCCCCATGTCTTCCTTGAAACCTCTCTCATTAGCCAATTGTGGCCTCTCACCCTTCACCCTCTTTCCCACCTTTGGCGTAATAGGCATAGAGCCATTCTCTGTAGGTCATGCTCCCTCCTTATTGTCCGGGGCCTTTCCCCAGTATCTATGCCTGAGGCCTTCAGTCATTGTTTTTTTTTCTGCTCTATCAGTTTGGCCAACTCACACGGAAATTCAAAGAAAACGTTATAATGGGATGCTGCTGTTAAATTTAGTAGGATCTCTTTCCTTGTTTTGCTGGCTGTTCCTCATGCTAGCACTCTCCCTGCACCCTCATCATCAGGGTTCTACTGTTAAATTTGAAGGAACATGTGTGAACCAACAGAATGTTGAGGCCAGAATAGCCCACGTATTGCAGCCGAAGCAATAAAATATGGATGTTGGATGAAACCAACAACCCGATGATGGCCTGGGGCAGCCACACACTTGAAGATAATACAAAAGCAAAAAAAAGACTATTTTACTGACAGAATATAACCGCAAGAGCCATAACATTTGTCACAAGAAATCAAATAAGCTCAGCAACTGCTCATACTAAAGACCTTGAAGACAATTTACACATTATGAAAACCCCACAGTATTTGCAGTTTATTTATGCCTCCGTTTCTGGAAAAACCAACAGACAGTGGACAATAAGTGCAAGGATCGCGAAGGGTTCAGAAATAGAAAAGAGTTATAACTACTAAATAATAAAGATTGGATTAAAATAGGAGCAGTCCAAACACAAAATAATCAACTATAAGAACGATAAGGAAATTTGGTGCACTTTCTTTTCTGTGAAAACTACCAGGCTGTCTGCAATGACACACAAAAACAAAATTGCTGGAGAGGCTCAGCAGGTCTGGCAGCATCTGTGAAGGAGAAAACAGAGTTAACATTTCGGGTCCAGTTACCCTTCCTCAGAACTGATGGTGGCTGGGAAAATGTCAGTTTATATGCAGAAAATAGGGAGGTGGGTGGGGCAGGGAGTAAACAATAGGATATGGCCCAAAGAGAGAGAAAGACAGTTGGATAGACAAAGGAGTTGCTACCGATCAGGCTGGGAGGGTGAATAGTTGTTAGTGGGGACTGTTAGTGACTTACAACAGGGAGTGTGTAATGGCAGGCTATGTGGTAACAAGGCCTGGTGCGTGGGGTGGGGGGCTGGGACATGGGAGAGTTTAGGCCCTAAAATTAATGAACTTAATATTGAGTCCGGAGGGCTGTAGGGTCCCCAAGCGGAAAATGAGGTGTTGTTCCTCCAGCTTGCGTTGGGCTTTGCTGGAACACTGCAGCAAGCCAGAGACAGAGATGTTGGCCAGGGAGCAGGGTGATGCATTGAAGTGGCAGGCAAGAAGTAGTTCAGGGTCTTTTTTGCGAGCAGAACGTAGATTTTCTGCAAAATGGTCGCCAAGTCTTTAGGTTTTTATTTTGTCTGCAATGAAAACTCACTTTGTATAGTTCACCTTGTACTCAATTTTTGCTGAAGAATTTTAAAGAACAGAGTTGCAATAACCCAAAATTTAGATGTCTGACATTCATTTCCTTTCCTTTCACTGCCACAAAATTATTTCAAAACTTAAAAAGTACTTCTAGACTTTCAGAAAAGAGAAGTAGAAATACATTGTAGTCTGAAACTAAAATGTGTTAAGTGTCAGAACATTTATAACTTATCACAATTCAAGTTAATGTAATACAATTCTCTTTCATTTCTAAGCTGTCAGTATTAATAAACCAAGTACAACCATAGTGTATATCATCAGTCTGATGATAGGTGGAGATACAGGTAGTATTGAGGAGGTGAGGAGGCTGCAGAAGGATTTGGACAGATTAGGAGAGTGGGCAAAGAAGTGGCAGATGGAGTACAATGTGGGAAAGTGTGAGGTCATAAACTTTTGTTAAGAAGAATAAAAGCACGGACTATTTTCTAAATGGGGAGAAAATTCAGAAGTCTGAAGTACAAAGAGACTTGGGAGTTCTAGTCCAGGATTCTCTCAAGGTAAACGTGCAGGTTGAGTCAGTAGTCAGGAAGGCAAATGCAATGTTGGCATTTATTTTGAGAGGACTTGAATATAAAAGCAGGGAGGTGCTTTTGAGGCTCTATTAGGCTCTGGTCAGGCCACTTTTGGAGTATTGTGTACAGTTTTGGGCCCCATATCTCAGGAAGGTACGGGTTCAGAGGAGGTTCACGAGACTGGTCCTAGGAATGGAAAGTTTAACATATAAGGAACGTCTGAGGACTCTGGGACTATACTCATTTGAGTTTAGAAGGATGGTGGGGGGAGGTTCTAATTGAAACTTACAGAATACTGAATGTCCTGGACAAAGTGGATATTGGGAAGATACTTCCATTGCTAGGACAGACTAGGACCCAAGGGCACAGCCTTAGAGTAAAGTGAAGACCTTTTATAACAGAGGTAAGGAGAAACTTGTTCAGCCAGAGAGTGGTGAGTCTATGGAATTCACTGCCACAGAAGGCTGTGGAGGCCAGGTCATTGAGTACATTTGAGACTGAGATAGATAGGTTCTTGATTATCAAGGGGATCAAAGGTTACAGGGAGAAAGCAGAAGAATGGGGCTGAGGAACTTATCAGCCATGATTGAATGGCGGAGCAGATTCGATGGGCTGAATGGCCTAATTTATGCTCCTATGTCTTGTGGTCTAATGGTCTTATGGCTCTGGATATGAGTCAAATATAACTTGAGCTAATGGTATACCATCAGCAAATTTTGTTTAAGTGTACCCAACTAATAATAGGTTGATAAAACAAAGAGCTGCAGATGCTGGAGATCTGGAACAAACAAAATCAGATGTTGCTGGAGAAGCTCAACAAGTCTGGCAACATTTCTCGAGACAAAACAGAATTATCATTTCAAGTCTAGTGACCGTTTGTCAGCATAATAATATATGGAACAGTAAACTGATATAGGATAGAATTAGAATCAGACAAACTGATTACCTACTTTTTGAAGTTATGAAGTAAGAGCTTATCAGATTTTAATTTGACATTGACAGCTTTTTAATCACCAGGAAGATCTTGGTCTCTAACTAAATGATTGAATGTTTTATAAGGACTGATATATTACAGGTACTAATTATGTTAATTGACTATACAACAATAATTTTGAGCATATAGGTTAAAATTTCTTGAAACAAAATTTGCTTTAACCAGTTAAGGGAACATAAATACAGAGTTTTTTTTTAAACTAAGTACACAAGGCTACTGCTTAAAGAAATAATTTCGGCATTGTATGAAATGAATTGCAGCGACTGAAATGTTTTATAAACTTTTTAACATAACCTGTGTTTGAATATCTCTTGGCTTAATATTTATCAAATCAATCATTAAGATTTGGGACAAAAAAAACGTAAATGCCTGACTCAAAATTGCAGGAAATAAAGGGAATTTTTCAATAGACCTTTAAATAAAGATTATTGTTATTAGGAGCTGCAGGCTAATGCAGCACTGAATGGTAAAATGTGTTAGAAAGCTGTTCTTTAACCTCCTGAACTTTGTGGAGTCAGGATCCACGGAGACAGCTGAGAGGAAACCGTTCCCTTGTGACTGCCACTTTGCCACATTGCTGCAGTTCGGCAGGCAATGCTGGGGCTGAAGTTCCCTAGCCACAACTTGATTAAATTGAACAGATGGTCCTTTATTGTCCATTTTTTGTCACTTTTACTGTGTATTTAAGTGCGCTGGTTATAAAGAGCTGGGGAACTTACTTGTGGGTGTTTTAGCTGGCAAGTGGATTGGATTCCCATCCGAGAAAGGCCGGATTAGCCAGACAATAGGCAGAAATAAAGGGGATGAGAGGAGGTCCACTCTGCCTCATTCAATGACTAGCTGAGACCCACAAAACATTGTCTGTGGATACTGTAAATCAGGAACAAAAACAGAAGTTGCTGGAAAAGCTCAGTTCTGAGGAAAGATCACCGGACCCGAAACGTTAAATCTAATTATTTCTTCACAGATGGTGCCAGACCTGCTGAGCTTTTCCAGCAACTTCTGTTTTAGTTCCAATCTTTCTTTAGAACATAGAACAGTACAGCACAGTACAGGCCCTTCGGCCCACAATGTTGTGCCAAACTTCTACCCTAATCCTAAGGTCTACCTCACCTCCATCCCTACCTTAAATGTGGGATATTCCGTGATTTGTTCACTGAAAAATTGAACATAATGAAAACTTGCCCAACAACAACATAAAGTAATCCAAGGTTTTTGAGAAGATTTGTAGCTTGGCTTGTTGATTCTGTTGTAGACTTGCTCGCCAATCTGGTAAGTTTGATTGCAGATGTTTCGTCACCATGCTAGGTAACCTCATCAGTGCGCTTCTGGTGAAGCATCAGTGTTCTGTCCTGCTTCCTGTTTATGCGTCTCAGTTTACTGGGGTGGGTGACATCACTTCTGGATTTGTTTCTTAGTGGTTGGTTTATGGGGCCAGCTCTACATGTTTGTTAATGGAATTCCAGTTTGAGTGCCAGGGCCTCCAGGAATTCTCGTGCGTATCTCTGCTTGGCTTGTCCTAGGATGGCTGCGTTATGCCAGTGGAATTGGAGTCCCTCTTTGTCCATAGTTGGTCATGTCTTTTGGTAGCTAGCTGGTGTTCATGAATCCTGATGGCTAGTTTCCTTCTGGTTTGCCCTATGTAATGTTTTTGGCAGTCTTTGCATGGTATCTTGTAAATAACATTGATTCTGTTAGTTGTGGTTGTCAGATCCTTTATTCTTGTCAGCAGCCATCGTAGTGTAGCTTTTGATTTGTGGGCTACCATGATTCCTAGGAGACAGAGTAATCTGGCGGCCATTTCAGATATGTCCTTAATGTATGGTAGGGTGACTAGTGTCTCTCGACGTGTTGTGTCTTCTTGTTGTGGTCTGTTGTGTAGGTATCAGCAGACTATGCTTTTTGGGTAACTGTTGTTTCTAAAGATGCTGTATAGGTGAACACCGACGCTTCATTGGAGGCGCACTGATGATGTTACTGATATGGTGACGAAACATCTGCAAGCAAACTTACCAGCTTGGCAAGCGAGTCAACGACTGCATAAAGCTATCAATTTATAAAAATAACCAAAGGAATATCAATACAAATGTTGTGAAGATTCTGATCTTGTGGCTTGTTTATAATGATAGGATACGAAAGTTTAAGTGAGAACAGTTTATTTTTCCTGAGTTAGAAAAGTGGTTTTATGTCTGATAGTCTCAAGTCTCACTTGAGGAATAAACATTGGATTTCCTTGCAATCTGTGTGTTCAAATTTCAGCATTGAGGAAAACAGCTTCCTGAATACTCCATGAAAAATTCCTTGTTTAGGATTCGTTGTTTTGTAGTAATGTTATAGCTGTTCCTTTTTAAGAGTCTAAGTTGATGTGATGGCCTGTCCATTGGAATTAGACTGTGTTTAACTCTGTAATGCATAGACTATTATGTAGAGGGGCATGACCAAGAAGTTCGCAGATGACATGAAAATTGACAAAGTAATAAATTGTGAAGACGATAACTGTAAACTGCAGGAGGACATCAATGGACTGATCAACTGAGCAGACCATTGGCAAATGGAATTTAACCTGAAAAGTGTGAGGGAATGCACTTGGGGAAGGCCAATATATCAAGGGAATGCAATATGAATGGTAGGACCTGGAAAGTAGTGAAAACACAAGGCAACCTTCGCATGTACATCCACAGATTTCTGAAGACAGCAGGGCATGTAGATAAGGTGGTTAGGAAGACTTATTGGATACTTGCTTTTATCAGCCAAGAGCTAGAATTCAAAAGCACCAACGTTAGCTGGAACTTTATAAAGCATTGATTAGAACGCAACTGGAGTACTGCATGCTGTTCTGGTCACTGCATTATAGGAAGGATATGATTGAACTAGAGAGAGTGCAGAGGAGACTTATCAGGATGCTGCCTGGGCTGTAGGGTCTGGGATATGAAGAAAAACTGGAAAGGCTGGAGTTGGTTTCTTTAGAGCAGCGAAAGTTGAGAGGGGACCAAACAGAGATATATAAGATCATGACAGGCATAAATATGGTGGATATGAGATTATTTTACGCATTAGTAGAGGGGTCAATAAACAGGAGACAGACAGTGTGGAGAAAATTTCATCCAGAGAGAGGAGAAAAATTCACTGTCTGAATGAATGGTTGAGTCAGAAACTCTTGAAACATTTAAGCAGCATTTAGAATTCACTTGCTTTGCTATAGTCTTCAGGGCTATGGACCGAAGGCTGGAAAATGGGATTTGTGTCATCAGATATTTGTTGACTGGTGCAGACATGATAGATTGAATAGTCTCCTTCTCTGCTTTAAATGCATATGAGTCAATGAGTCATCATTTTCAACATCCATTGATCCAACACAATATGAAACTTCTTTTAATTCAAATTTTTGACACTACAATTAGCTTTTGAATAATAAATTGACTCAAAGAAATGTCCCCACCATTTTGCCATACGTAACCTGTTCCACTGTTGCCTATGACAGTCCCAAGCCATCCCCTTGCTCCCATTGTCATGCTGTATCCCATGTCTTTCCTTCCATCTTTCTATGCCATCTCCTATCCTTCCCATAAATCCCATTTCAATCCTCGTTGACTTTATTTTTACACACAGTTAAAATACAAACAAAATAAAAAGAAAATAATTGGCTTAACTTCAACAAAAATAGAAATTACTGGAAAAGCTCAGGAGATCTGGCAGCATCTGTGAAAGAAGTCAGAGTTAATGTTTCAGGATGAGTGATCCTTCCCCAAAACTGATGGTAGCTCAGAAAATGTCGTTCATATGCAGAAGACAGGGTGTGGGGAGGGGGTAAGGAGTAAGTGATTGGTGGGGTCAGAGCCCAAAGAGAGAGAAGAATAGTTGGGCAGACAAAGAAGTGGATAATGATCTGGCTAGAAGGGTGAATAACTACTAACGAGAACAAAAACAAAGTTTCTGGAAAATGTCAGCAGGTCTGGCAGCATCTGTGAAGGCCCTTCACAGATGCTGCCAGACCTGCTGAGCTATTCCAGCGAGTTTACTTTTGTTCCTGATTTACAGCATCTGCAGTCCTTTCTGTTTTTAGCTATTAGTGGGGACTGTAAATGGCTAACAATGTCTGCTATTACACATCACCCATTATTAGCCACTAACAGCCTCCGTAAACGCTATTCATCCTCCTGGCCAGATTGTTATCCACTCCTTTATCTGTCCAACAGTTCTGCTCTCTCTTTGGGCTGTATCCCCACCTATCATTTACTCCTTCAACCCTCCCCCCCACCCTATCTTTGTATATAAACCGACATTTTCTTATCTACCATCAGTTCTGAGGAAGGGTCACTGCACCTAAAACATTAACTCTGATTTCTGTCCACAGATGCGTCCGGACCTGCTGAGCTTTTCCAGCAATTTCTATTTCTGTCTCTAATTTATAGCATCTGCACTTTTCTCGGTTTTTATTTGGTTTAACTGTACCTGTCAAAATGCTTGACTATGTATATGTCCGTAATTTAACTGTAATGTAAAAATAAAGTGTATTTTTCTTAAAGTCGGGTAGTTTGACTGATTGAATTGCATCCAGAATGCAATACCTGGCACTTACCTTTAAAACAAGATAATGTTAGAGTCTAGACTGTCTCTTCAGTTAGGATAAAAATGAGTTCCTAATCCTTGATATCCTAGTTGAGAAATCTGCTAAGGATTTCTCTACCACTGTCTACCACAATCCTGATAAATCATACTTGAGCCATTTGTACATGTTGCAAACCTGATGCTGAAATAAGCCAAGTTAAATCTACGCTTCAGGATAAACGCCTTACTGATCAGATCCTTTCTCATGGCCCATCGCACAAATGTATGAAAAGCTATAAGGCAGCACTCTCAATCCTTAAAAGTGTCCGGTATACCTCAGTTCACCTTGGAAGGGTAAGCTATCTCAAACATTTGAGCAACAGTTACCTTGAGCTGTTTCATGCTAGAACATGCAGTAGCAACATGAGTGATGTTTACCGCTAACTGGATGCTGCTGTCTTGTCTTCACAGATGATCAATGTGGCTTATGAATTTCTGTGCCAGTGAGATTCCAAGCATATAAGGTATACATCCCAAAGATTGGTGGATCATACCAAACGACATTTCCCTTTGGCTATTCACAGCATTTAACATACCGAATGTACCAAAGGAACCATGCCTGCAAAATTCAAAACAGAGTGTCTAACGGTAGATGCAATGATGCACATTTGCTAAATAGTCCTGAATATGCAAAGAGTTACACTGGTAACTAATTTAGGATGATACATCATCTGGATGCTACATTTATTAATACACTGGACACTGCTCTTTGCAAATAGAAAGAACATGTATATACACACTGAACCTGTTTCAACTCAACAAAATAGGTGACTGACCATCACCAAATAATTTATCAGATAATGCTGTAGCCATTTACAGTCAACCTGTCTGGTTTAAAAGTTAAATAAAGCCTGGCAGTTAACTGTCAATCAACATAATTGGTGTCAAAAACAAAGTTGCTAGAAAAGCTCAGCAGGTCTGGCAACATCTGTGAAGGAGAAAACAGAGCTAATGTTTCGGGTCCGGTGACCCTTCCTCAGAATGGACCCGAAACGTTAACTCTGTTTTCTCCTTCACAGATGCTGCCAGACCTGCTGAGCTTTTCCAGCAACTTTGTTTTTGTTCCTGATTTACAGCATCCACAGTTCTTTTGGTTTTTATTTAATATGATTGGTGTATTCTCCATGGCATTGCTTCTACAAATCAGAGTGTACTTGCCAAACAAGCATCACTCTTCTGTCATGTAATATAAGTTTTGCTTGACTGCTTGAATTGTTATTTTTCTGAATCATTCCAAGGAATGCAAGATAAAAAGCTTTGATGAAATGTGCCTTTTCTCAAAGGTACATAAATCTTTTTCTATATAATCAGTTCCTCACATTTCATTAGCCTTCTTGATGTTGTGCTGTATCTGCATACTAACTTGTGTCTCACGCACTAGGACACTTAAATTGATCCTCACCTTGAAATTCTGCAATGGTTCTCTTTTAAATAATACTTTCCTTTCTAATTCTTCCTGCCAAAATGAACAGCTTCACATTTTCCCTCATTATATTCCATCTGTCAGATTCTTACCCACTCATTCAAACTATCCATATCCGTCTGTAACTTCCCCATGTCTTTTGTACATTCATACCTTTCTGGTACAATCTGCAGTTTTAGGAACAACACTTTTGTACTCACTTTCAAAGTGGATGTAAAATTTAAGAATACTGTTGTCACTGCTACCTAGAGATACCTTTAGTTTAACATCATTCATTAGTCTGATCATATTATGCAATAACAAGTCTCATATGACCTGCTCTCTAATTGGATCCAAAAATGTGCTGCTTTAAGGAACTATCTCAAAAGCATTCCATGAACTCCTCATCTAGGCTACCACTGCTAATATGATTATTCCTCCCGTAATCACAAGGATACAATATTTTGCCTTCTATGCATTGTCTGACATTTTGGTTACTGTTGGAAGGCCTTTTAATCACTCCGACCACTCCGACTAGTGAATTCTTTCCCCTGCTATTCCCCAACTTCACCCGAACTTATTCTATTTCCAAATCATCTGAACAAAGGTCGTTTTTAATTTCTGTACAAGTGCCACACTTGATTAGAAGTGCCGAGCCTCCATTGTTCCATAATTTCCTGTAATATCTTGCATGTTGCATACGCTTTGATATTCAGAACCCTATCCTTGTCATCCTGCAGCCACATCTTCACAATGACAACTGATTATTTTTATTTATGATAATGTGTGCTATCAATTTAATTTAAAATTCCTTCTCCATAATCCTAGCCATATGGAAAAATATCCAATAGGCCTGTCTATATTCTTATCATCTTCTTTTCAGAGTACAACACCAACATCCACATCACTTACATCAATAGCTACCTTGAATGGCTTGTATAATTAGCTGTTGCTGACACCAGAGCAATAGCTAACACAGTTTTCAGACTGTCAAATGCCTTCTGACAGTCCTCTGTCCACTGAAATTTCCTACACTTCTTCAACAGGTCTGTGGGGCACCCATACGGCTAAAATTCCGTATGAATGTTTGATAAAACCCACTCAGTCTCAGGAGTCGTAATATTTCCCTCTTCATCAATGGTGTGGGAAACTCCCCAACAAACTTCGTCTTTGAATCCCATGGGATCATCTGTCCATGTTCATGATATGGCCAAGGAACATGACTTGGGTTTTGCAAACTAACTCTTAGCCAGGTTTATCTCCAAGCCTGCCTCCTGAAGTTGATTGAATAATCTGCTAGATGCTCCAATGTTCCTTCCCTATATGACTAAAAGTCACCAGATCACCTATGTACACTACACAATTTGGTAATCCTGAAATGACTTGATTGGTGAGACTTTGAAATATCTGAAATTTTGGTTTCTGTTGGAAGGACATTAGATAAATCTGACTGGTACATTCTTCATACCAAATGGCTTGACTTTGGATTGGTAATGTCTATTTGGTGTCACAAAAGCTTTTCAGATAAAGGTATCTGCTGATATCCTCTGAATAAGCCCCACTTAGAAGTATAAGTTGTTCATCCTACCTTCTCAATACAATCTTCCAAATGTGGAGTAGAATATGAATTGGATTTTGTCAATGCATTGAGTTTGCAATAGTTTTCACATAATCATTGGTCACCACCTGGTTTCGGCACCGTTACTGTGGGTGAGCTCCATTCGTTGCAACTCACTTTGCTTATGTCATCCCTGAGCAAGCTTTTAATCTCTTTTTGAATCTTTATCAGTTTTAGAGGGTTAAGCCTATAAAGATGTTGCTTAATTGCAACAACTCTTTCTACATCTGTATCATGCATAATCAGTTTAGTACTTCCAAGATCATTCCTAAATATCTTCCCCTGTGATTGTAATAACTCCTTCAAGTCATATTGATTTTCCTCTGGAAGGTAACTCAATAATTAATTTGAAGTTTTGAGAACTTCCTCATTATACAATTTATTTTGAGGAATGTCAAATTCAGAATTATTCAGATTTGGTTCTTCAGTCTGAGTTGTAACCAGTAACACATTCTCCTTTTACTTTCCTTCCCTATCAAAATACTACTTGAGCATTTTCACATGACGCACTCTGTGAGTTTTCCTTCTATCTTGCATTCTTATCAAATCATTCACCTCACTCAATTTCCTTTTGATTTGATAAGGCCCACTAAACCTTGCCTTTAAAAGTTCACCTACCACTGGAAGTAACACTAACACTTTATCTCCACTAGAGAAATTATGAATCTTTGATTGTTTGTCTGCTTCCTGTTTCATCGCATGCTGTGCTACTTTTAAATGCTGTCTAGCCAACTCACCCACTGTATTTAATCTCTCCCTAACATTTGGTACATAGTATGTAGTCTCTGAACACTGACTTATTAATTTCTCCTTAATTAATTTCAGTGGTCCTCTCACCTCATGCCCAAAGACTAATTTAAATAGACTGAATTTACTTGATTCATTAAGTGCATCCATAATTGCAAAAGTACAAATGGAATTCCTTTATCCCAATTCTCTAGATAGTCTTGACTATAAGCCCTCAACATGTTCTTTCAAGTTTGATGCCGTTGTTGTAATGCTTCCTGTGATTCTGGGTGATACATAGTGGATTTGACTTGATTTCTTCCTAAGTTATCCATAAATTCCTTGTATAACTTTGATGTAAAACCCGACCCTTAATCCGATTGTATTTTTGTGGGCAATCAGTATCTCGTAAAAAAAATGAGTAACTCTCCTACAATTGTTTTAGCCATGATATTGCATAATGGAATGACGTCTGAAAATCCAGTAGACACATCCATTATGGTCAACAAATATTGATTCCCACTTTTTGTTTTAGGGAGGGTTTCTACACAATCAATTAATACTGCTGTAAAAGGTTTCTCACATACTGGAGTGGATATTAAGGGTGCTAGTTTAATCAAGGTTGGAGGTTCTCCTCTTAACTGATATGTATGACATGTCTGGCAATATTTAACAACACCATTATGCAGTCCAGGCCAATAAAGATGTTTTTGTATTTTGGCTCGTGTTTTCCTTACTTCCAAGTGATCTACGGGTACATCGTGCTGCCCATTGCATCTCCATTCTATACCTCACCAGTAATACAACTTGATAAAAACCAAAAGAACTGCGGATGCTGTAAATCAGGAACAGAAACAAAGTTGCTGGAAAAGCTCAACAGGTCTGGCAGCATCTGTGGAGGAGAAAACAGAGTTAACGTTTTGGGTCCGGTGACCCTTCCTCAGA
>JAHRHZ010000014.1:69286003-69297646 GCA_024137785.1 Ginglymostoma cirratum
GTTATCTCGGATTCTCCAGCATCTGCAGTACCTATTATCTCTGTATGATATCTTCAGATTGGGTGAAGCCTAATCAAGTCCTCCGTGTTAAAACTTTCAGAACATTTTACACCAAGAACCATAACTGCCTTCCTTTGTGCTAAGTATTACTTCCTGCATTTTCCCCTCAGTTCCCATTGACTCCAGTTTTCTAGGGCTACTCAGCCAAATACTGCCCTGTGTTAACTCAGGATGTGTGACTGGAAAAAAAACATAATTTATTGTTGAACACCAAAATAGAGCCAGGCTAGTCCAAGCTGGGACAGACAGGTCTCCAGACCCATCCCTGAGTCTGCTTTATAATATTTTCTGATCATCGTATCCAGACACATCATTGCACGCCACTGGAGCAGATGCGACTTGAACCCAGATCTCTTGTTTCAGGAGTGGAGACACTACCACTGCATCATAACAGCCTGTCTTCTGGGTCTGATTAACCTTTTTTTTTCTCTCTAATCAACATGTTCAGTGATTTTATTGCACACCTCTTGAGCAGGTGAGATTTGAATACGGGCCTCCTGGCCCAGGGGTAGGGACACTATTAATGCACCACAAGAGGGCCCGTAGGTCTGCTTTATTGAATGAATTGAATTGACTCATTTATTGTCACATGTGTTCAATATAAAAATACAGCAAAAAGTGTACACCTTCGCTGTACATACATTGCGCCATTCACATTAACTTAGAGTAAGAGAAGAAAGAAAGATAACTTCAGAGAGTCCAACTTTCCTTTCCGCTGCCACAGTCCCGCTCCGGGCTTTCCAGGCCATGTCATGCCTCTGCCAGTGTCCCGCTCTGGGCTGCCCCACTGGCCTGCTCTTGCTGCTGCTGCCTCACCGGCCCGTCTCGCCGGCCCACCCTTGATCTGTCGCTATTGCTCCAGCCTGCGCTCGATCCATGGTCACTGCAGGACACAACACACATGTTCACCTCTTGGCACATGGTTCCCGGTCATGACCTGGCTCCTTCCCGATTCCTTAGGTAGGTAGTTAAAACCTATTTTTCTAATCAATCTATTCAGAGATATTATTACACATAGCTGGAGATGGTGGGACTTGAACCCGGGCCTCCTGTTTCAGGGGTAAAAATTTTCCCCTGCGCCACAACAGGGCCATCCTGGGTCTGCTCTACTTATTTTCTAATCAACCTATTCAGAGATAATGTTATACACCTTTATAGCAGGTGGGACTCAAGCCCCAGTCTCCCAGCTCAAAGCAAGGGACACTAGCACTGCAACTTATGAGCCAGGGAGGTTATTATAAAGTTATTGCATGAAATTTGCTTGTTTATGTTATTCTTTTCTCTCTCTTAATCCACCTTTCTTTGCTTCTCTTTATTTCGCTTTCTGTAATGGCTTTGATATTGAATTGTCTATTCTAATAGCTGCTTCCTGGATCAGTTTGCATATCTCGTTAACAGTTCTGGATATTTGTTATTTCAATCTGTTTAGAAATGTTATGACACAGCTCTGGAATAGAATGGACTTGAGCCAAGGTCTTCTGATCCAGGGGTACAACACTACTAGTATACCGCAAGAGTCAGAGATTTTATTACATGCATTTTTTATTTAACCTATTTTTCCATTCACCATTTCAAAGATGTCATTACACACCTCTGGAGCAGGTAGGCCTTGAATTAGGCTTTCCTGATCCAGGATAGTGACTCTACTACAGTACCATAAAGAGGGCCCACAGGTCTACTTTACTTTTTTTTTGTTTAACCTATTTTTCTAATCAACCTGTTCAGAGATGTTATTACACAACTCTGGAGCAGGTGGGACTTTAACACAGGCCGCCCTGGTCCAGGGGCAGGGACACTACCTCAGGTCAACAGGAGGGCCTATTGGATCTACTTTAGAAAGGCAGGTGATGAGTTCCAGCTGGGCAGACCGTTGTATGTTACCAAGAGAACTCACATTCAACAAGCTCTGTAAGGAAATTAATTAATGATTCCGCATGCGAATTGGAGAGGTCATCACAGGCTGAAACCTCTGCATTTATTTCTGAGTAAATGTTTTGAAATTACATATTATTTACAAAAAGGTGCTTAACTCAATTGAATTTGGCTTTCTTAACGCACTTATACTTCTGCCTATATTGACGCCTGCCCAGATCTAAACCCATATAATCCTGAATGTCAAAATTCCCCTAAAAGGTCATTATGATCTTTTTCTAGTTCATAGGTCAATTAATTTATTCATTTAAATAGAACTCATTGATCTGCATAACTTTTTCATTTTATAATATTTTCATGAAGATAGCATTCATTTCTGACACTATAAAACAATGGGAGTGCTCTCTTTGCATTGCCATTCAGAGTGGCTATGTGTAAACTACCCAAATTTAATCAGTAGCTGTGACACTGATAAAATCTATTAGCTGTTTGATAAACATTGCTGTGTATGACTTATTGCATTTAATTTTGGTCCCCTTACATAACGAGGAATGTAATTGTATTGGGGGAGGTTCAGAGGAGGTTTGCGAGATTGATTCCAAAGTTGAGGGGTTTGCAGTAGGAAAAGAAATTGAACAGTTTTGGCCTGTACTCTTCTGAGTTTATAAGAATAAAAGAGATCTAATTGAGGTATAAAAGATGCTAAAGGGGATTAGATAGGCTTAGATAAGATATTTACTCTTGTGCGACAGTCGAGAATGAGAGATCATAGTTTTAGTATTGGAGGTAGCAGATATAAAACAGAAATAAGTAGACATTACTTCTCTCAAAGGGTTGTAAATCTGTGGAATTCATGAGCCCAGAGTATGGTTGAACCTAGAACATTGAGTAAATTAAAGGCAGATATACACATTTTTACTTAGTAATGGGTTGAAGGGTTATGGAGAGCAGACAGGAAAGTTTAAGTTGAGGATGAGACCAGCCAGGATCATATCAAATGGTGGGGAAGGCTCAAGAGACTGAATTGCCTACTGCTCCTAGTTCTTAGGTAGATATTAATATTGTGTAGACAAACGCTTCTAGAGAATTAACGTAAGGGAACGATTTCAGTAAAATTGTAGGATTGTAGCTGCACTGTATGGTATGAGGAAAACTTATGTAAGTAGCTCAACTTCTTACAAAGGTGGGGAAAGAGCAGGTAGGGGTCAGAGCGAATTGGAAACCCAATAATGCCAGTGATGCAGCAGTTCTACTGAATTTAACAACAGGACATCTTTGAATTGTTTTACACCAGCTTCCACAATGGGAGGCTGAACAGTTGCAGGAAAGCCTACATTGGTAGCTGCACCAAGGATGGGCGAGAAAGAGTTATAATGATGATGATTGGTGGTGTGGTGCAGAGTTTGGATCTGGGGAAAAATACAATGTTTATGGCTCTGATTATTTTGTATTAATTAGCCTGGGCATGAGATATTGAGTGAGGCAAAGAGAGAGACTCAACTTTGATGCTACTTGATTAAATAACCTGATGACACCATGTCCAAGATTGTGCCAAAAAAAATCTTAGGTTTGTACACTTTCCACATCTAATGAAGCATGAGGCAGATAGCTCACATGCTTATTTCTGTTTCCACAGCTAGTTTTTTTTCTGGAACAAATTGCCATCCCATCGCCAGAGGATACAGGTTGAGAGGCACCACTTATGGCTAACAGGAGACCCTCCTGTTCTTATGCCTGCCTTGGGCTTACTGGGAGGATTTACAACCTGATAATCTGTTCAACCACATCATGACTATCCCTTTCATGGTTATTACGACCCATAATGTTACAATCCCTTCACCAGAAGAATTACCACTATGGAAATTGGGAATGCTGGAGACTGTGGAATCAAACATGACAGCGTATTAGAGAGAGGAAAGGACAGACAAAAAAAAAAAGGCTAGACTTTATTTTTGCTAGTATTGATAGTTTCTTGGATTGAACATGACCAGCAGTCTTAAAAAGAATCTGAATCTATTTTTTGAACACATTGAAAGTAGCCTTTCAAAATTGCTTTCTTTATATTTCAAAGAACAAGCTGGTTATTAGTTTCAAGGCAGATGTAATATTGCTTGCATTTGTTTTTGATGGAAGCAATTTTTCCCATTTTAATTTTTCTTTGAGTGCTCAATGGACAAACTGTTACCGTTACCATGGTTGCTAATGCATCCCAGCAATAGCAATCTAGTGATTTTATATAAATGTATAAACACTTTTTCCACACCATTTAAGACAATTTTTCTATGAAGGGATAGGTAGATGTGTATGCTTGCATTTTTCATGAAAACCAAGACATTGACAGCTATGTGATGGGTTTTTTGTGTGATTCATGTGACATGAGTTCATGATAAAAAGGCAATCTTTTACTGTTAGATATAGTAAGAACTGCAGATGCTGGAGTCGGAAATAACAGTGTGGAGCTGGAGGAACACAGCAGGCCAGGCAGCATCAGAGGAACAGGAAATTTGGCATTTCGGGTCAGAACCCTTCTTCAGAAAATCTTTTACTGTTTCCACCTACTTCCCTTTGAGAAAGTGATGGTGAATCAACTCAAACCACCACAGTCATTGTGGTGTAGGTACACCCGCTGAACCATTAGAAAGTGAATTCCAGGATTTTTACGCACTAATGGTGAAGGGACAGGCTAGTTCCAATTGTGTGAGACTTTTCAGGAGAAAATGCAGAGGAGTTATTCACATTTAGCCACCCTTTTCTTTCAGGTGGTGGAGGTCTTGGGTTTCAAAGGTGAGGTCGAAGAACATTTAGAAAGTTGATGCAGTCAAATTGTAGACAGAGCCCTCTGCTTTCATTGTATTCTACTGGTGGAGACAGTGAATGTTTAACTTGTGCTATGACATGCAAATCCAGTGGGCTGCTCGAGTATTGTTTGAGTTGTACTTAGCCAGGAGAGTTGAAAGTATTCCATTGCATTCCTTCTTAGTAGATGTTAGACGTTGGGAATCAAGAAGGAAAGTTACTTGCTGCAAAATTTCCAGCCTCAGTCGCGCAGTATTTACATCGCTGGTCCAGTTTATTTTCTGATCAGTGCTACTTTCAATCTGTTGATGGTGAGGGATTCAGCAATGCTATTGAATATAAAAGAGAGGTGGTTAGATTCACCCTTGTTGGAGATGGTCATGATTACTGTGCGATCAAATTTTATCTGACACTTAACAGCTGAGATGGATCATCCACTCAGCACTTCTGACTGAAGATGGTTACAAACCATGGGTGCTTTGAATGGAAGAGAAGCCAAACAACAACAGTAGGCCAGCTTTGAGCATATGATTTGAACAAGCCTTGACAGGTGTTTATTCTTGAGCATGTATTGAAGCACAGCAATCAGTGTACTGAGAGGAAAACTGAAAATATTCTTTGTACAGGTGAGCAATCACTCAGGAGGAGCAAAAACATTAACCTGAAGGGACAAAACTTTTTGTAGAGTTAGGGGAGACATTTCTCATTTCTGTGATTAATGAACAATTAAATTGCAGTGGCAAAATTTGCATACAAGCATAACTGATTTAAAACAATCAAAATTTTAAATGGAACTGATCTGATCTGATCTGGTACAAGTCCGTATTGCAGATTGTCTCACAGGCAGTGTAATATAATTTAATTTATAACATTCTCATGTAAAATAATATTTGTTTATTCCTCATTGAACCATGTACTGTCTTTGATTTATATAGAACTTTTGAAGAAAGGTCTTTGACTTCAAACATTCACTCTGTTTTTCTCTCTACAGATGATGCAGACCTGCTGAGAATTGCCAGTAATTCCTGTTCTTATTTCAGATCTAACTTGTCAACTATATTCAGTGTCAAGAAATATAACTGATGCCAGGGATAAAACTGCCATGTTGGTGTCCTGTGGACATTTCTGTGATTAACATTTAAGCACGATAGAGAAGCTTTCTTCAACTTTCAATTTGAAATGAAACTGTGAAGGTGCATGCAGAGGAAATGGTCTCTCACTATTGGACAGCTAAACAAGACTATTCAACTTGAAATACACTTGACATTGAAATTCCTGTTACTGACGATGAGCTTTAAGTGGACAAAAATATAACTTCCAGTTTTCTATCCAATGACATTCCTAATCTCAATTTTAAAAAAATGCCCTAAATTAGTTTAATTTGCTTTGATTTTATTGTCAGTGATGAAGAAGCAGCTCCACTGGTAAAGCTCAATGACATTTCAAGCACATTTCGGTAACGTACAGACGGTAAAATTGAACTGTGCCAACCATGTAAAATGGGCTCATTGCAAATTTGCAGCCAATTATTCAATCTGTTCTATTTTGTTATCCACTGACGTGGAAAATAGTGGTGAGACTACTTATTTCAAACAGTGAAACTAGGAAGCAAGTTTCAAAGAACAAAGAACAGTACAGAACAGGAACAGCAAGGTTGTGCTGACACATGATGCCTTTCTAAACTAAAACTCCCTATCCACTATGTATTCTGTATTCCTCTCTTCCCTGCGTATTTATATACCTATCAAGATGCCTCTTAATGTCGTTTTTGTATCTGCTTCTACCACCTCCTCTGGCAGTCTAGAGATTCTCTGAATAAGAATTCTACCTCTCACATCTCTTTTAAACTTACCCCTTTTACCTTAGACTAAATCAATCAGGTTGCCCCTCAGCCTCTGACTGAGGGGGAGTCAAGTGAAAACAAACCAATTTTGTCTAATCCAACATTCTCTTCAAAATCATTTATATATAACACAAACAACAAGGATCCCAGCACTGATCCCTGCAGGGTATCACTAGTCATAGATCTCCAATCAGAAAAACATCCTTCCACTATTACTCTGTCTTCTATGACCAAGCCAGTTCTGTATCCATCTTACCAGCTCATGGCAGATCCCATGTGACTTCACCTTCTCTATAGCCTGCTATGAGGGACCTTGTAAAGGCTCTGCTAAAGTCCATGTAGACAGCATCCACAGTTCTACCCTCATCAATCATCTTTGTCAAAATCTCAATCATGTTTGTGAGACATGCCCTCCCCCACACAAAGCCATGCTGCCTATCGCTAATAAGTCCATATTTTTCCAAACGTAGGTAAATCCGATCCTTAAGAGTCTTCTCCAATAATTTTGCTACCAGTGACATAAGGCTCATTGGCCTGTAGTTTCCTGGATTATCCCTGTTGCCCTTCTTAAACTCCAGATCTATGGGACCTCCTGTGACTAAAGAGGATTAATACATTTCAAACAAGGCCCCAGCAATTTCCTCCATCATCTCTCTCTCTCAATGTTCAGAGATAGATCCAATTAGGTCCTGGGGACTTTTGTACCTTAATGCTTTTCAAAACACCCAACAGCTCCTCCTTTTTTATACCAACATGCCCCAGAATATCAACATACCCTTCTCTAGATTCACCAATCACTATGCCCTTCTCCTTTGTGAATACCAATACAAAGTATTCTTTAAGGTCCTCACCCACTTCCTCTGGTTCCATGCATTGATTCCCTCCTTTGTCCTTGAATGGAACCACCTTTTCCCTAGCTACCCTCTTGCTCCTTATATTCATACAAAACGCCTTGGAATTTTCTGTAACCCTGTTTTCCAAGGACATTTTATGGCCCTTTTTAACCCTTCTAATTCCTTGTTATGTCCTTTCCTGTTTTCTTTATAGTGTTCTAGTGCTTTGTATGTCTTCTGTTTCCTAAATTTACGTATGCCTCCTTTTTCTTTTTGACAGAGCTCACAATTTCTGTGGTCATCCAAGGTTCCTCAATCATCCTATCCCTATCCTTCATTTTCACAGGGACATGCTGGTCCTGAACTCTAACCAACAGGTCTTTAAAAGGTTCCCATATGACAATGTGGATTTACCCTCAAACAAAACCTTCACCCACAACAATCTACATGCCCCAGTTCCTGTCTGTTACTGTGGTTGTTAGCCTTAGAGTTATAGTCATAGAGTCATAGAGGTTTACAGCATGGAAACAGGCCCTCCTGCCCAACTTGTCCATGCCGTCCAGTTTTCACAATTAATTTAGTCCCAATTGCTTGCGTTTGGCCTATATCCTTCCATACCTATCCCAACCATGTATCTGTCCAAACATTTCTTAAATGACAAAAAATTGTACTCGCCTCCACCACTACCTCTAGCACCCATTTCAGACACTCACCACCCTCTGTGAGAAAGAATTGCCCCTCTGCACCCTTTTGTATCTCTCCCCTCTCACCTTAAACCTAAGCCCTCTGGTGTCAGACTTCCCTAAGATGGGAAAAGCTTTTGGCTATCTACCTTATTTATGTCTCTCATGATTTTATAGACCTCTGTAAGGTCACTCCTTAGTCTCCTGAACATTAGTGTGGGGCTCTGGATCTCTAGTCTAGTGACACTGCCACTGTCTTCCCTTATTAGAACTAGAACAGTGGTGGATTGTAAGCAATTGGCTGTCAAGAATCTATTCAGCAGATAAAATTCATGCAAGAGATTATATGTTTGCATTTTAACAGTATTTTATATTTAACCCATGCTGGGTGGCTTTCCCTGATAAGCTTTGTGCAGGTTGGTTACAAAAATGTCTATCCCAGGAAGACTTTGTTTCCCTGAACACCCCTTACTCCTTCTGATCAACATTGCACCCCGCCTCTGCAGTCTCATTCCTGAAGCCATTATCTTGCATTCCTAATGAGTATTAAGTCAATGGGAATCTCCACTGGTTGGAGTCATACCTATCACAAAGAAAGAGGACTGTGATGATTGCAATCTCAGTTCTCAGTTCTACAGAAACTCCTCAAAATAATATATTAGGCCCAAAACTCTTCAATGTTCTGCATCATCAGGCCAAAATTGAGGATGTTTGCTAAAGATTACACAACATTTAGGATCAATAGCAACTCCCTAAATACTGAAACAGTTCATGTCCAAATGCAGCAAGACCTGGACAATACCCAGATTTGAGTTCAGAGGTGGCAAGTAACATTCATACCTCAAATGCTAAACAATGACCATCTCCAACAAGAGAGAATCTTACAATCACCCATTGAGGGTCAATGGCATTACCATTATGAATGCCCCAATGTCAATACCTTGGAAAGTTATCATCAACCAGATACTGAACTACACTAACTATTTAAATTCTGTGGCTCCAAGAGCAGATCGAAGGAATTCTGCTGTAAGCAACTCGCGTCCTCTCTCCCAAATGTCTGTCTGCATCTACAAGGCACAAGTCAGAAGTTTGATGGAATACTCCCCACTTGCCTGGATGAGTGAACCTCCAAGAACACTCAAGAAATTTAACATCATAGATGGACAAATACTCTGCTTGACTGGCAACATACCCACTACCTTCAACATCACTCCTTTCCCCAGCAATGCACAGTGGCAGCATTGTGACAATCTACAAAATAAAAACCGAAAGAACTGCAGATACTGTAAATCAGGAACAAAAACAGAAATTGCTGGAAAACCTTCTCAGGAAGGGTCACTGGACCCGAAACATTAACTCTGATTTTTTCTTCACAGGTGCTGCCAGACCTACTAAGGGTCTCGACCCGAAACGTCAACTTTCCTGCTCCTCTGATGCTGCTCAGCCTGCTGTGTTCATCCAGCTCCACAACGTTTTATCTGAGGTTTTCCAGCAACTAGTTTTCTTTGGAATCACAGGCTTGTAGATCATCACAACAACAACAACAGAAATTGCTGGAAAACCTTCTCAGGAATGGTCACTGGACCTGAAACGTTAATTCTGATGTTTTCTTTACAGATGCTGCCAGGCCTGCTGAGGTTTTCCAGCAACTTCTGTTTTTGTTGTTGTTGTGATGGTCTACAAGTCTGTGATTCCAAAGAAAACTATTCAGATCACAAATATAGCAGAAATCTGAGAGCAAAACAGATCAATCATAAGATCATAAGGGTAAATAAAACATTAGCACAGGCGGTCTACGGAATCTATTCTTTTCTTAAGCTGTAACACCACAAAGGCTACAACAGATAAGGCAATCCAGCAGTGCCTGGAATTCAATGAAATGCCTAGCAGCGCAAGAAGAAAGTGATTGATCTTGTTCAGTCCACAAAGGTAAGTGCCACTATATTTACTCTTCTCTCAATCACAAGGTTGCTACTCACTCTAACTCTGCATACAAGCACTGAATACAAGTCTTGCCTAGACTCATAGACCACAACTTTCACTATTGTATATCTATTCAATGGCTTTCACCCTTCCCCCCCAAACTACACACCCTTCTGCCCTCTGCGTTTCTTATTGCAATTAGCTATAGTAGGAGGAAGAAAAAGAAAAGAAAACTTATGGAGGAGTGGCACGGGTGTCACATGATCATAAAATTTCTTGCACTTTTGTAAATATCTGCACTTCTATAATGCCAGCTGTCATGCCTTGCTCTCTGTCGGTAAAGAATCATAGAATCCCTACAGTGTGGTAGCAGGCCATTCAGTCCATCAAGTCCACACTGACCCTCTGAAGAGCATCCCACCCAGATCCAATCGCCTACCCTCTCCCTGTAAACCCTGAATTTCCCATAGCCAATCAACCTAGCCTGCACATCCTGGGAACTATGGGCAATTTAGCGTGACCGAATCACCTAACCTGCACATCTTTGGACTGTGAGAGGAAACCGGAGTACCCGGAGGAACCCCACGCAGACACGGGGAGAACGTGTAAACTCCACACTGTCGCCTGAGGCTGGAATCAAACCCGGGTCCCTGGTGTTGTGAGGCAGCTGTGCTAATTACTGAGCCACCGTGCCTTATCTAGTCACTCCCGTTTGAGAATGGAGCAGCCTCTTCAGATTTTGTAAGGATAAAAGAAGTTGTAAGGGCCAAGCATTGTTCATCGCTCACAAGCTTCTGGCTCCTTCACTGCAGATAACTGCAGGCATTATGGATTCATGAATCATCACATTGATTACTGCAGCCAAGGCAGTACAAGTTAATGAGAACAATGCTGAGGATAAGCGGATTGTACAGGGAATGGGGTAGGGCCTGTCCTGTATAAGTCATGCAGAAATTATGCACATTTACAATCACCTTATGAGTGAGAGTACAGAATCAATGATAATTTCACATATCTTGTAAAAAATGGGTCACCCCAACCATCAGCTTTATAATGAAGCACTCTGCCTTTCAAGGCTGGGAGGTGAATTGGCAGTTCACATTTCCCTCATAAATTCATTGGTCTGCCAAGGAAACCTACACAAAGAACCATCTCTTTCAGAGTAAACCCCTTCATATAGAATATTCAGGAATCTCATGGCAACTTAGCAGGTTTAACAAACTATTGAATGCTAACCAATGAGGGAATGAAGAAAAGGAAGTGTCTCAGGATTGCTCCCAACTTCCTATCATGAGAGACTTGATGACAACACTTGGATATGATATGCTGACTAAAGCCTTAAGAGTGAGCAAATTTAGCGCCATACGACGTTTGTGCCCTGTCTCACTGACTGTTTCTTTCTCCTCAAAGTAAGGAAGACTTTAAAGTGTCAATACTTCATTATGGGATCACTTGAAGATACCAAAACTACAATCGTAGAGACAAGAAAACATTCTGCAACATAAATGTTCAAAGGCTGAAAAATAACCAGGTCCATATGTAAGATAACAAGGTGTAGAGCTGGATGAACACAGCAGGCCAAGCAGCATCAGAGGAGCAGGAAAGCTGACGTTTCGGGGCTAGACCCTTCTTC